>UZAE01000404.1:0-24261 GCA_900617975.1 Rodentolepis nana | reverse complement strand
CCCACCCTCTCGACTTTTTTCAATTTGATGTTCCTTCTCCTCTGTGAAGTCTGAAGTCAATTAAAGGGCTAATGATAACCATCAAGACGCCTGTCATTTGATATAAATAAATAAATATCAGATGGTAAGCGTTTGGATAGTTATCATTAGCCCTATGGTTGACTCCGGATTTCATGGAGGGGAGGAACAGACAAAGTGAAGAAGGGGAACAGAAGAGTGATTCCAAGATGTAAATAGGCAGACAGACAGACAAAAAGTGGTAGAAATGGAAGGACAAGTACTGTGGAAGTGTTTTAATATAACATACAGTTGGGTCATGGTAATCTGAAGTCAACTGCCACTTAAGAGACTATTTTGCCGTATGAATCTACGTTGCCCAGGGTGCACCGCGTGGAGGTAGGTCTATGGCACAGCCCAGTGAAACGAAGATAAATAAGAGACAAATCAGCAGGGTTCGGAAGATCACAATGAGACTATTCAAATCAACCTATTTACTTTCAATGTTGATTTTTATCCGAAGATGTCGTATTTTAGGACTCGAACGATGTATGAACAAAATTGGGCTATTCCTTACTCTTGAATACCCATTTTGACCGGTGAAACATTTTACAGTGCTTGAACTAAATAGTTATTGGGCAAAATTAAAACATACGAGTTTCGAAATTTAAAAATTTTCAGTGTAAAGCTAATGTTTCTTATAATTTATCCAATGTTTTTCCACCACAATGAACCCATAAAATTAGGTCCGAAATGCAGCCTCGCGTACATGCCCAAGGTGCATCTGGAATTGTATCCACAAAATTTATTACTAATTTTATCGAGTAGTTGCGGTTTAATTGGTTCATTTCGGATGTCGACAAAATTTCCCCTTTAAAAAAATTAAGTATTTGAACGACACACAACGTAAGCGTTATGAATACAAATAACTTATGCTTATATTGGTTCTTAGTTAAAGTGTCAAGCATCAAGATCAATTATTAGATCATTGTCAGAAATGTAAAGTTAATGACGAACATAGGGAAGTCTTTTCACTGGTGTTTAAAACCATGCGTTTTGGAAATTTTTAGGACACGCTCGCCAAACCACAGGCTAATACGTAGGCCTGCTTTTTCAAAAGTGTCAGATGGCAATTTTTAATCGATTTCCACTCTGAATAAGACAATGAAAACGAAACAGCCTACTCTACTCAGAGTACCTTGATCTGTTCTCTTTCAAACTACGCAGTTTTATTCAGACATTATATAAATTTTTCCAATCTTTCAAAATTCGGCCTCTACTTTTCCGCATCTTTCTACTATTCCTCATCAGAGTGATGCTGTGTAAATTTTCTCTACCACCTAACTCCTAATCTCCTGAATTGTTGAAATTTGTGCCATGTTGGTACTTTATAAGATCATTAGTTTTGTTTTGTGGTAGGCTTCTAGAGTTGTTATATTGGCTAGATGTAGAGATAATTTAAAGTTTTGTGTGATCAGAAAATTTTTAAACTGCCAAATATAGCGACGTTCACCTCTAATTGACACCAATGTTATTAAGACACAAGATAGTATCTTCAACCTCAAAAGTGGTGTGTGAATCCTTAAACATCTACGTGAGATTTTAAGTGCACCAGTGCTAAGTGATACTCCGATAAAGTAAGAATTCTGGAAATATGCAGTTAGAATAATCAGTTGTCTTATATCTATTTACCAATTCGTTCGCACACGGGTTTGTTAATGAAAACCAGACAAGTATGTCAAAGAAATGCTGTATCAAAAACAGTATTGCCTCTCCTGTGAATAATGAATGCATATCTATTAATGCTGTGGAACTTAGCCTCATTAAAGCGTATTAATTTGATCAGAACTCGATTTGCTGTTATCGAGTCACGTCTACTTCATATCTTGTATCTTGTTGGTGAAAAGAGTTGCAAATGGATCACATTGACATGATCCCCAAATCAAATTAAAATCCATTTCTAAATTGTGCATTGAATGCAGCTTAATTCAAGTATGTTTTTCTTCTGCAAACATTATGCAATGAAAGAAAATTATTAAAGCTTATTTATTTATTTATTTCAAATGACAGGCATTTTGATAGTTATCATTAGACCTTTGGCTGACTTCGGGATTCACGGATGAGAAGAACATCAAAATGAGAAAAAGTCGACGCAAATTACAACTTTTAATTGTAGGAGGCAATGGAAGGCGGTTGAAAGAACGCATATTAATGGAAATTGTATTGGAGCAAATGCCTGTCAAGGATTTTTCAACCCCTAATGACCAGATTGCTTTAATCGCTAAAAATTGGTCATGTCAACTCGAATGATTGGTTCATCAGCTTGCAATTGAATTATAACTGAAAAGTTTTAGGACAATGCGTCTTTGGAAGGCGTAGTTAATTTACTCTCGTGATCTGGAACTTATCCCATTCTTCAGTAAACGTTAGTTTAGCTGCCAACCATTTTAATTAACCAAAGTGTCGTTTGTCTTCTATTATGGAGGAATTTAATACCAATCGACCTGGTTTTCCGGATTTATCTTTAAAAATAGCAAAATTCCCACACTAAAATTGTACAAAGACTTTCAAAAAATTAGTAACAATCAACCACACCCGATGTTTATAGGATTTCAATGAAAATACATTGGAATTGTTACAGGTGCGAGACAAACTTTGGCAAAATTTAGACTTTGTTTTAATAAAAATTTACGGCGCATTTAGCTTTACTTAAAAATTTATAGTTCGTTGGGATAGTTAGATCTCAGTAAAGCAGATTTATGTACTTAACAAAATCAGTTTAGAAGAATTGTTCTGCAAAAAATAAAAAGGCACTTTTGGCTGTCACCCAATAACAGGATCAAAATTGGAATGCAAGAGTTGTGTGGTCCACTCTAACGATGTGTGGGTGCAAGGATGGAGTAGGTTGAAGCGTAGGGGCCGGTGAATGACAGGCGTGTCACAACGTGAATGTGTACTACTAAAAAGACTTTTTTGGCTTCAATTGACAGGATACTATAAACGATTAGAACAGTCATGGGAATCGGCTCATTCAAGGACAACTTAATTGGATTATCATGTTAATTAAAATAAATGCTGAACGACCACGTGGGATCGGGATAATTGCCTTTCGAAGATTAGTAATGACGGTGATCAAACTTTTGGCAAATCCTAGTGCCTTATACTTTAATCTCATTCGCTAAATAAAGCTATGACATTTATTCATAAGTTGAATATAATTACCTTACATGAGCAAACTCAAGCACATATTTCAACTAATGCCTTCTATGTGATCAAATAATTTGATTTATATATTTAGAAAGTTATTAACAGACTGTATATTATTAATTAGCTCACGTTTTCCAATTATCCTCGAGAATTAATTAGGTAAATCTATTATCTTGTGCCAAATGGTGGATAAAAGACCTATTCATAAAGGCAAATGAAAGCAGACAAAGGAGTTTGCGATGCAATTCAAATAGAAAGAAATGATAAAAAATATTGTGTGATTCCTTTGATCTTCTATTAGTTATGTAATGCTTCTGTTTGTTCTAATGAAAGCTTGTGACCGATATTATCATTTTCATTGTTTTGTTTAAATCAAGTTGCTTTATTCATTATCGTTTATTTCCAGTTGGGCAATAGGCCGATAGTTCTAATCAACAATTATTCCTTTCACTCTCGATAGGCCTATAAGAAGGTCGTTAATTCCAACCTCATTAGGCGATGTACCAAATACGGGATTAATGAGAACTGAGGCTACCTCAATTGTTGGCCTTGATTTTGAGGAAGCTAAAAGAGAAAAGAATTCAGAAAAATAAAAGAAAAAATAAAAGAAATTTCTAAATTAAAATTTCAAATGATTACAAACACCTGAAGCGCCTTGAATCGCAACATTTCCACTTCATTCATAATATGTGTAAATTTGAAATAATTAATTTCATTGAAATTTTGATTTTTACTTCAAATATTTACTAGTTTAAAATAAGTAAACATCGACAAATAGTATGAAATAGGGGTTTTTATTGATGCATCGTTTTTTTAATATTGTAAAAATCAATTGTCCATTGTCTTCATATAGTACCTTAATCAATTGATGAAAGCTATATCTGTACAATTGTATTCGATAAATCCAATTAGGACGGCAAATTTCTATGCCGAGAAAGTTAATTATAATTCCCACAAAATAGCATTTATCGCTTGTTTAACTAATACGATAAACAACCTTTTTATTGCAGTGAGGATAGTAAATATACATCATGTGCTACAAATAAGTTTATAAGAGTTGAAAGGAAGTTGCTTGCTTCATGTTGAATTCAGACACTTTGATTTTGGATTTAATTGCACATGCCAACTTTTTTGTAATTTTTATGAAAGTGCCAACTAACCCCCTAAGGAAGTCAGGAATACCAGCAAATATGCGCATCTAAGTTTGATGACGTCAGTTGCGCCAAACACGTGACATTGCACACGCTGGAATGGCCCAACCTCTCTGTCTCTCTCCCTCTCTCTCGAATATTTAAGCATAAACAAACCATTGTTCTCTCATTCTGGGTAAAATACCACATTCTATTGCAGCATAAACTTATTTAAAATAACAAAATCCTCTAGAATCGCCCATTTCATTTGAATTGATTTAGCCGTGAATATAGATACAATACACGCTTTCAGAATATTTTCTATCGGGTCATGTTCCATTGAAGTGTGCTGTTTCGCATTTTTTGATTCAAAAGTAGTCACTTCTTCGAAATTCGGTTTATGGTACTAAATGCTAACCTTTGTCACAAACACCCAAAAACTCCCCCCCCCCCTTAATTCCCATGAAATCCGATTGTTTTACTAAAATTTATTTTCAAATAGTCTGACGATAAAGTTAGAGTAAGAGCACAAATCAGACTATCACGAAATCAATCCTAATACTCTCTTTTCCTTTTGTTAAATTTACTTTTCAAATTTCATTATCACCCCGTCTAAAATTGTACTTTAATGTGTTCAACGACTGTTAACAGTTCTTCAGGCAAACAGATCGAATATTTCAAGAGTATAGCGTAGAATGAACATCGAAGGCTTGCTTGGGTTTATTTCGTTCGCATTATCGTTTTATTTCATTATCCTACTTACCGTTAACTTTCATCTTAAATTTCACCAACCGAATAATTTAAAATTTCAAAGAATAGCTTCCAAACTAACACAGTTTTTGCACATTAAAAAGTAAACAATCCCACGAACGCTATGAGAAATGTTGATGTAATCTGAATTGGTTAGAAGTATTCTAGTTCCACTCTCTTACCCACCCCGTGATCTCCGTGTGAACCAAAATAAATCCGTGCAGTTAGTCATCCACTCCACTTGATGCACTCTGGTGGGCGTTGAAATTTGAGAAATAAGTTGACTTGGTCGCGGAGATAAGTCATCTTCCCACCATAGAGCAGTAGTATATATTTAATTTAATAATGGGAATTAAAAAAGAAAATATTATGGAAAATCGTTTCTGAGTTACCTGGAAAATCTTTTGCTTGCGCTCCAACGTCAGTGGTCTAGCATTTTAGTCTAATGTTCAAGCTTTCTTCTAGCTTCTATAACTCATTTCCATACTTTATTTAAGGGGGGGTGTGTAGACTAATCATCTGCCGTTCATAGTCAATAACCATCGAAATTTCTTTCTAATTGATTTTAATGCCCTTAACGTTTTGACCTCAGGACAGAGCTAAGAAGTCTCACCTCAGAAGAGAGGGAAATGGTGACTGAAGTTATAAATTTCAATTTCAATTGTTTTTAATATTACAATTAATTCTGATTAATTGATTAAAAATACGCTACAAGGAATACTGACCATGCTAGTAATTTCTATCCATAATTAGTTTAATTTCGATATCTTACATTAGAATTTACTTTTAAGCATTACTTGAGATGGTGGAAATTTGCATCAACTTCCCAAATCCACACGTAACAAATAAATGAATTAAAATAATGTAAAAAGTTTTGCTTGCACACCAGTTGAAATTCGATATGCCTTTGTTCAAATTCTTTATTTATTCTTTGTTGTAAATGAACAAATACATTATTCATTTTTTGTACGAAGAGAGGGGATTTTGATCTACTTGAATGACTAATCAAAACAGTTCAGCGTGAGCGTAAATTGACCTTTTAATGCGCATGATGTTACTTAGAATCATAAAGACATTTTTTAAATAAAATATACATATTTTCCCACCCAATTTCTCTTAACTTTAGGGAGTGTTCAAGTTATAGAGCTAATATAATTGGGTTTAAAAATTAGATTCCACTGAATATTTTGTCAGTTTGCTTAGCTGAAGTGTTGCCGAACATTTTACCTTCATTGAGCATCAAAGTGTGTTTTAATTAGCAAATACAAAATGCTGGGAAGAGTAAAATCAGTCAATACGAACAGTTCAGAAGTAGTGAATGATCTCTTGGAAACAAATGGATCTCACTTCAGTAGATTTCAGTATTCACCAAATGAAGTGGGTATTCTTCCCTCCCCCCCTCCCCACTCCTCCTTTCAAGGATTGATTTCCAAAGTTTTTAATAAGTTTAAGTTCACATTGCTTGAAGCTTATAAGCAAACTTAGTCTTTTTTTAACGTTGTGAGCAAACCGAATTTCAGGGATGCGAAATTAGCTTTTAAGGGTTGTCAACAACACAAACCCACGCTCTCCATAAATTTGTTTCGATTTGTACATTAATCTCTACTTTGAAGCACTGCATCATTTGCAGCTAGCTTACAGATCTTGTCGCCAATTCGACAGGAAATTCCTACAACTAGTGAAACATACGGTTCACTCTCCACAAGATTGCGAAGGCTAAGACTCACAGCTATTTCTTCTCAACGCCAGTGACTGCTTGTACAAACACACACATCTTTAGACCCTCTTACAACGTTGCACAAATTAAGTAAATTAAATTGGAATTTTACTTTGATCGTCAATTCCAATTGGCCCAACTACAATCTTTGAGACTGACATATATCTGAAAGAATTTTGCACAAAAAACGCTTTTCTTACAATCCATAGCCACAGGTTTGCACAACGATACTCAACACAAATCTTTCACAAAATAATAAACTTGGAAAGGTAGGACTAAAAGGAGGGTAACACAGGGGGGTTAGTAGACAGGGTCAGGGAGTTGAGTGTGTTAGAAGTGGAAGATCAAGAAAAAAGCACGAGCCAATGCCTTTGTCGTCTTCAAATGAGTACCTTTCCGTTCCTATTGGAAGTGGTGTTTGCTACTTTACTTTACCGATGATGAAGATGAGGATGATGAAATGGGGATGCTATTCTGAAGGACGCGATGGTGAAAGGTATCGATTAGTTCTTGAAACAGACAGCCCTGACAGCGAGACTGAGGGTACTTCTACCACTCGCGTCAAAGTCTTTCACAGTGAAGTCAATAATTGGCAACAATTGGGGGTCGCGGGTCTCAATATGCATTTTGGTTGAGGTACCCGGTTGACGGTGCTTTAGGTGAAATAAAGCTTAATTTACTATTGCTCCCTACTTATTGGAAATTCAGTAAGCAGGCATTCACTTACCCTACAACCGTCATACTCAATGGAAACACGCACATCATGTCGATGAATGGCACTTTCGAAGTCAATCTTCTCCATATAGTTTTCTCCCGGACCGTGATGATCACCTTTGGTCAGATCAATCACCCGACCATTGTGAGCCAACAGAGATGTTGCCTTTGACATGTCAACTTCTTCGGTTTCCCAGTTGATATCACCACCAAAGATTGTTGTCCCCTCACAGAAGAATTCTAACTCCTGAGTTGCATAACGATGTTGAATTCGGAGAAGGTTCATTTGGGTATGTGGGCTCTGGTGATGAAGCTTAAATAGAGTGCAGATTCGGAGTCAGGTATTCTCATTTCAGATTAATGTAAACGATTGAGTTCAAAACACAATCTAAAGTCTTACATCAGGAGGACTTATACCATTCTCAACAAGAAGATGGCTCTGCCAATAATCAGCTTCACTTGAGCGTGGTTTCAGGTAAGTAGCAAGGTTCTCCTGCAAGAAATTAAAGTGTGGATTAATCGAAACTGGTACGTAATCCATGTGAAGGCACATTCAATTCTAAGCATAATCTGTCGAAAGATGAAATAGAAATTACCGAAGCAACACCGGTTGAAAGGCACGTTTCTACGGTTCCATCATCATGGAAGATGCATTCAGCCTTGACAGCATCAGAACTTGAACCACCATTTGGATCAATCCAATAACTATAATGATAAAGCTACTTATTACATATAAGTAGAAAAAAAAATATTTCATAGTATTTTCCCCTAACAAAAGGCAAAACGTACGTGTCATTACGAGCGAATTTGTTATTCAACTTTATGTCTTTGCAGCTGGGAGCGGGATATTCCTGACTATTTCCAGAAGGCTTCGTCAAACGTTGGGCTTCATTCCACAAATGGTCAATGCGATCAAAAAGAGCCTTGTTCAACTCCGGCAATGTTATCACTATAAAGACGAGTTTGAAGTTCTTTAGAAGTTAAACCCATAAATGGTTGAATTACAACTCAATAATCTCAAAAAAATGTTTGCTTGAATGCTTAATAATGGGGCTTTTCTCTCAGCCATTGAACCGAGATAGATATCACGATACTAATCAGCCAACCTGTCAATCATTAACCTTTTGGTTAATTACAAATTCTATTATAATCGTTAACATTTAAGCTGTCATACGGCTTGCTTGTATACAGAATCCATTGCATTTTAATCAGATGAAGGAAAAGCGTCAGGATTTGTAAAAATTCTTTCACTTTAAGAGTTTGAAAATTTCAACGATTTGTATGATTCCGAGCAGTATTAACTAATTGGACTTTGGAATTGAACAACTTCGTTGCGATTCAATTTTTCTTCAATCACCAATTTATTCTATCACCCTAAAGGCACTGAAAGAAGCTTACTGAAGTGAATTGTACCTCGTCAATTACCAGTTACTTACCATAAAACACTAGTTTTCTTTAGTATGCACCTTTCTATACTCCATTATATAAGATGCGTAGTTTGGATAACTCATCACCTTATTTTAGTATTTTAGAGCTTTGTGAGTAGAAGATTCGATTTGATAGTTTTTTTCTCTCTTCAATTGCTAAAATACCTACAGTTATAGACCCATCTCTACCCCTTACGTCCTACAACTGTATGGCTTGACCTGAGGTAGAAATTAATAGCCATTAATTAACTTAAAAGAGTGGTTCTTACCTTGATTAGGATCGGGCGCCTGACGTCTTTTAAGCCTCATATTACCCTCAAAGCCGCCTGAAGGACTGAGGACCTTGACCTGACCAGTAGGACCTTGTGGGCCTTGGGGTCCCGCATCACCAGTGGGACCGCGCTCGCCTCGCGGACCTTTAACGCCATTTTATGGAAGGCAGAGAGAGAGAAAAAAAGGTTCGTTGTCAGCAAAGCAGCAGTTTATGCCACAAATGCTTCGCAAGAAGGACAACATGGTTTGCACAAATATCTCTACGCAAAAACATTGACCTCAAGCTTGCCAGTCGATACGCACCCATTCGCACACACAGACTTATATGACAAGATATAAATTTACCGAAGACTTCAACCTTCATTCTCATTCAAGTTTAATTGGATGAATTTTATCAAGGCATTAATCAAATCAATCGGCCTGGGATATAGTCATTCAAATTAATTAATAATAGTAAAAAGCAACAACATTTGCCACCGAAGCCACTCCAATCAATGCAGTTTAGTCAGCTCAAACACAACTAAGAATAGACAAACTTATGTAGTGATTTGCAATTCTTCCAACTTTTAACTAACTCATCGAAGTTTGAGGGAGTAATATGGATCCCCCAACATTTCATGATGACTAGTAATTCGATTACATTTTCCCATACCATTTTATTTGTGGTTCTTCTTCCAGGCTTCATGAGATACCCGTAATTTCTAAAAGAATATTAGGTTAATTAGGAGGCACACCCCTTATATAACTTGGAGTATTGACCAATTTCTTCCACAATAATTTAGTCAAGGTGACATAATTGAAGATAGAATATTTTAAGAATGCAACAAGTATTTCCGAATAAATTCAGCACATGCCTTGAACACCATTCAATAGGGATGTGAATAAGTGACTGAATGACTTTTCAAGCATACTCTGGAGAGCAAGTGAGTGCAGAAACCATGCTCTTGTGTGCTTCGTCAGTCATCGCCGCTATTGAAAGTATAATCTGCCAAACAACGCCTTTTTTAAAAAAAAATCAAACAATACCAACCACAGAATTCAACGTACCTTGAAGGCCCTGAGGTCCGGCTGGTCCGGTGGGACCAACAGGTCCCTGTTCACCATCATCACCAGGTGGACCGGTGTCACCTTTGCGTCCCTCATCTCCCATTGGGCCAGGTTCACCCTGTTTGCCCTCTGGACCGCGATCACCAGGGCTACCTGGCTCTCCTTTCGGTCCAGTTGGACCAACAGTACCAGGATTACCACGCACACCACGCTGGCCTGTATCTCCTTTAGGACCCATTGGTCCAAGGGGTCCCTGAAGAATATGCATTAATGTTAGATAATTTACAGCTAATAATAAAAAGCCATAACAATCAAATGTGTAAGTAGGAATACCTTTGAACCACGTCGTCCCTTTTTACCGGGGTTGCCCATAGGACCTTGTGGGCCCTAGCAGAAGAATTTCAATAATGTTAGCATATGCACTCAAAGAAACCACCAAAAAGAACTTAGTGTAGAACTTACGACTTCTCCAGCAGAACCCGTTTCACCAATTTGGCCAACAGGACCAGGAGGACCAGGTGGACCACGAGCACCTCGCGGTCCTCTGTCTCCTGGTTTGCCCCGGTCACCACGATCTCCAGCTGGACCGCTTTCACCCTCTGGGCCCACTGGACCTTGAACACCAGACTCGCCTGCTAACCCTGTTGGGCCAGGAGGCCCTTCTTCGCCAATTGATCCATCCGGACCTTGAGATCCAGGAGGACCATCCTTACCTGCTGGACCGGTAGCACCGCGCTCTCCACTTTGGCCAGGAGCTCCCATTGATCCTTTTGGACCGGTTGGACCCTAAATATTTATTAGTTGAGTTGAATTCCTATTCTCTATCTCTTGTATTTCCAAATCTAATTAAGATTAATGCTGTGTTTGTGTACTCAGGTAGTGTGACTTAAATAATGATTAATGTTCTAACTCAACGAGAGAGGGATATTCTTAACGGAAAGGTACCATATCACCGGGAGGACCAGGGGGACCGGTCATTCCGACGGGACCAGTTGGTCCTTGAGGACCGCGTTTACCACGAGAACCCTTGACACCTGGAATACCATCAAGACCAGTGGAGCCCTTATTCCCTTTCTCCCCACGAGGACCAATGGGACCGGTTTCGCCCTTAGGGCCAGGAGGACCACCAGGACCAGGAGGACCTGTAGGACCACGAACACCGGCAGCTCCAGCTGGGCCTGTAGGACCGGGGGGACCACGGATACCCATAGCTCCTTGCGGTCCCTTGTCACCCTGCTCACCACGGGGACCGACTGGACCAGGTGGACCCTGAAATTTAAAGTAAATTAAGGTAAACTATGAACCAATCAAAGTTGGATCAATATTTGATATCATCATGAATTTACTTGCCGTAATAAATTTTATGACAAAATAGCTTGTGAATACACTCTACTTGATGAGCAGGTAATAAAAACCATTGTTTTCTTGATTTCAATAAAATGATCAAGGTTCTTATTCGATCTAATTGGGCATGACTCATTGGGAGAATTAAGACAACTTAATTTCTCATCTGACCTGCAGAGAACGAACTCCAATGGAATAAAACAATATAAGAGGTTGTTGGCGGTTGAATGTGTGACTAAAACTGCCCTAAATACTTCGATTTTACATTCAGCAGCACGTATTCCTCTGTATTTCACTGGTACCTACTAACTGTTTTTCGGTTACTTCTAGAGAATAATTGGGACACCGTGTATTTCATCATTCTATAATCGACTTGGTTTGGAAAAAGTAAACTTAAAACAGTATTTAATTGAAGTTCCACATAACTGACAATAGATAAACAATGAGTAAGCCAGTTTATATGTCCTGAATAGAGTCATTAACTCACAGGAGGACCCATAAGACCAGGAGGACCAACAGGTCCGCGTTTACCAGGGACGCCCTTAGGTCCTTGAGGCCCAGGCTCTCCAGGTTCTCCGGGGTCACCAGGTAGACCAGCGATACCAGGTGGTCCCATAATACCTTGAGCACCTTGTGGGCCAGGTTCACCCTAAATGCAAGAATGCAGTCTTAGCGGATATCCATTGGACATGACTCTCTTGGGATGTGTTAAATGTCAACTTACAGGAGCGCCACGGTCACCCTTGGGACCAACTTCACCATTCGGCCCTTGGTCACCCTTTTGGCCATCAATGCCAGGAGGTCCAAGAGGTCCAGGCTTACCGCGGGGTCCACGAACACCCTTTGGACCTGCAGGACCAGCAGGGCCAGTTACACCAGCTTCACCCTTGTCTCTGACAACATAAAATAGAAGTAGAAGATGATCAAAGATTTGCATTATCAATTATAGCTAATGCAAAAAACGCTTGAGACGGTATTGGAGTTTATCTAAGGTTCCAACTAATAGGTAAAGTAAACTGTTAGAAGTTACCGATAACTGTTTTCTAGGTGTATCTGCGTGTAAGTGGATCATAGCTCAACTCTACTGCAGTTGAAGCCTATCTTTCAAACAACTCTATTGTAAAGCAGGTGGTAATACTAAGACATTTATAGAATCAATAATTGGATCAAACACATACCCAGGTTCGCCCTGTGGGCCATCAGGACCACGTGCACCTTGAGGGCCCAGAGGACCAGGAGAACCTCTAGGGCCGAGGTCACCGCGTTCACCACGATCTCCTGTACGACCTTGAAGACCAGGTTTGCCCTGATCTCCCTTAGGACCGATCTTTCCACGAGGTCCGTTGGGTCCTCGTGCACCCCGAAAACCGATGGGTCCAGCAGCACCTGAAGGACCAGGAGGACCTTGGTCACCTTTGTCACCCTGAATTCAAAGCAGCTAAATTCTCTCTCCCTTCATGTTGGCTCGAAGTTTAAGAAATATTGATGGAAACTTACAGGTTCACCTTCAACGCCTTCTTTACCGGGTTTACCAGGGACTCCCAAAGGACCACGAGGGCCTCTGGGTCCTGGTTCACCAACTGGTCCTGGATCACCTGTGGGTCCAGTAGGGCCAGGAAGACCAATTGGACCCATTTCACCAGGTGGACCGCGTTCTCCCGACTCACCACGTTCACCGATATCACCCGGAGGACCATGAACACCAGGAAGACCCTAAAGATGGAACGAAATTACGAATTGTTGCTACGATCATGTGTATTAAGGTTCGTTCAATTCAAAATTTTCCTCCTCTTTCATAGCCATTTATGTTGCTTGGGATACCAATTGTCTAAAAATCAAGGCCGTTTTTAAGCTCCTATTGCAGAATTTAATACCTAACGCAACCAAACCTTTCGTGTCGAACCATCATTTTGATTTATTTTAATGAACCAATCGGAGAATGTTGGGAGATTTCAGTATACTCCGACCAGCAGTGTCTCGTATCACGTTGTCTATCTACTTTACTCCTTCTCAATGAAGTATGCAAATATTGTCATATGGTTTTTAATCAATCTTTCAGCACACTCATTTCTTTCCAATCTTTTAAGTTGTGATAGTCCATAATATATGATTTCTCTTTTAGCAAAAGAAACTAAATTTGAGCTCTAGAACCAGATTTCATTCCTAGAACGTACAAGTTATTTGAAGCAAACTTTCGAAATAAAGGAGTGTAAACAACTTTACTTACCGTCGGTCCAACAGGTCCAGTAAATCCGAGTGGGCCACGAGGGCCTGTAGGTCCGGCCGGACCAGGAGCACCCATTGGACCGACTGGTCCTTCATCTCCACGAGGTCCTGGTGGACCCGATGGTCCTGGAGCACCCCTTGGTCCAGGGGGTCCAGCTGGACCAACTGGGCCTCTCATACCAATTGGGCCAATGGGACCACTGTCTCCCTTCTCACCATCACGTCCACTTGGACCGGGAGGGCCAACCGCTCCCTTAGGACCTGGGGCTCCAGCATAACCAGGAGGTCCCATCGGACCTTGAGAACCCTTCTCACCATCAGGACCATGAGGACCAGCTTGACCAACTTGTCCGCGTTCACCCTTTTCCCCTGGGAGACCTTCAGGACCAGTAGGACCAGGGAAGCCTCGTTCACCGTTTTCTCCTCGATCACCACGCTCTCCTGTAACTCCAGTCATACCAGCTACACCAGTGGCTCCTTTGGGACCAACTGGACCGCGGGGTCCACGATCGCCCTTGAAACCGATCGCACCCATTGGACCGACGTCACCAGGGAGACCCTCGGCACCATCGTCGCCCTTCGGACCAATATCACCCTGAGCACCAGGATTACCAGTAGGGCCAGTGGCACCTGAAGCGCCTGATACACCTGGGTTACCACGACGACCAGGCATACCCGGGGTACCACGTTCACCTTGAGGCCCAACAACGCCAGCTGGACCAGGTGGTCCAGCAGGACCGGTGGGACCAGCCAAACCAGTTTGGCCAATGTCACCCTTGGGACCTTGTGGACCCACGGGACCGGGAAGACCACGGATACCGGGTTGTCCGGGTGGGCCAGCTGGACCCTTAAATAGTGGAATCAATAAGTTCATTACTCATCATTATTAACTCAATGAACGCAGTCAAAGAACTAATCTGTTAAATGGAGTTCACAGATGATCTACATGATGCATCTTAAATAAAATCCACTTAGTCTAAACCATGCATATATCTCATTTCTCCTAGTTTTCCAAAATGTATTTAATCAAACTTAGTAGCTTCTTGTCTCCCTTTTAAGGGTTCCAGGCGGTATTACCATGCAATCCTTTTCTTCCTTCATTGTCAAGCGCTACTAAAGCTTACATTCATTGGCTCAATCCAGTTTTTAAATGGTTCACTAGGTGTCGCAAGATTTCTCTCTCGGCTGTATGTATTGCAAACAATCGTTTTATCGCTTTGTTCACTTGAGTAATGCTTTACCAACCGTTAACCATTTGTGTTAACAACCCTTACCGGTTCTTCTGACTAAAGTAAGATGAAGTTGGCTGGATAGAGATTTAAATATAAATGGTTCACGAATTCCCTGCGAAGATGATGATAATATTTCCTTTGAAACAACATTAATGATGTGAAGGTCTAGCAGTAATGCTACCTCTTCAAGTTTTCTGCAATGACTCCCCATAAATTAGCTTGGTAACATCTATTTCGCCAAACACTCATTATCAGGTGTATGAGAAGAGGTAATCCTCTTTCCAGAGAATATCCGTACAAATTAAGGTAATTTTACAACGAACGCAAAATATTCCTCTGATCAAGGCAAATCTATAATCGCTAATAATAGAATTATAAATATTTTTCAAAGCGTTTTTAAGCATTTCCAACAGCGAGATATCTATGCCCGTGGAGTTATCCATGATATCAATTAAATTAAATTCCTTAAACGATATTTAAGCATAATCAATAACTGGTCTGAATAGGCTACTTCGATTAGACAACATAAACATAAAAGTAACACCTTAAAAAGCCTCAAACAACCACTAGTCCAGACATGAGGAAATGGTATGATCTGCAAATCAGACAGATTCCTTTCTTCACTGAAAGATATGGGGTTAGTAAAGATTTAGCAAATTCCTGTGAATAAATTTAACGACTAACAGCATAGCCAGGGGGACCCTGTTCTCCGTTGGGACCGGTTTCACCAGGTCTACCAGCAGGACCGGTTGGGCCGCGTTCACCTTGGGCACCTTTTTCACCAGGGGGACCATCAATACCTCTATGACCACGATTGCCAGGCAAACCAGGAAGACCTGGAAATCCGGGGTCACCTTTAGGACCTTGAAGACCCATGACACCCTGTTCACCGTCCCTACCTGCACGTCCCTACAAAACAGAAAATAGAATGGTATGTCACTGTTATCACTCAGTAGAAGTCGAACTGACGTGAGAAACTAAACTTACAATCGGTCCTCTAGGACCAGGATGACCGCGAGGACCAACAGGACCAGTGAATCCGGGGTCGCCTTGGGGACCCTGGTCACCCTTAGGACCTGGTGGACCAGAGGGACCTTGGATGCCGGGAAGACCAGACATACCTGGTAAACCACGTGGACCCTTGAGCATCATCTGAAAATGGATGAGATTAAGGTATATTAACCCAGTGCATAGTTATTGCATTTAAGTGCATGTGAATTAAAGAAAGGAAGTATTTCACTTTACCACAGACTGTTGGATGGCGGATCGGAACTGGGCCATTCGAACGTTTTCGTTCTTGCCGTGGGATGGAACTGGCATTATGATGACGTGACCTGGGGAGCCTGGAAGTCCAGGGGCTCCTGGTAGTCCAGGCCGACCGTCGCGACCCTATCAAATTTTTAAAGTGCGTAAGTTGGACAATGCGTGCCATTCGGAAGAAAATTTAAATAAGAGAACAAACTTACAGGAGGTCCTTTAGGTCCCCTGGGTCCAGGTTGGCCTTTTGGCCCTTGGGGACCCTAAAATTAAATACCCGTTATAAAAAGACTAAATTAAATCCTATTCATACGCTTTTAACATACTTGAATATAGATAATTCCATCGACCTGAAAGTTTAAAACACAGAAACCGTTAATAGTAAAATTAGATCTTGTTCAGCGAAATTGACTAATACAATTGTCTACCATGAGTCCCTAAAAAAATGACATCAAGGGTGCTTCTTATCTTGACGTTTTTAATTTAAAACAATTAGTGGTTGAGCCACGGTTTGAATCATGTGCTAGTTCTCTTTTGAGACTCCATCACTCAGCTAGAAAGATTTGCTTCTTCGTATCTTCCATTACATGAACGCGTTCTAATTGGGTTCATTACCGAAAAGCCATTCTATTTCCTATTTCCATGGTCTCCAATTTTCGGTATAACTTTGAGTTATAGTTATGTTTCGAATATTTGAAGCGCAACAGGCGTAGTGAATAGTCACACAAATTGGATTCTACGAGCAATCGCCCTTAAATATGCATTGAATGTCGATGATTGTACACAAAAAATAACTAACCTCTTCTATGAAAATCTCCTCATTCACCATGATATTAGAATTCGTCAGCGTTGCCATATTTGGGCAGATCTCAACCACACGCTGGTGATAGTTGTAAGCCTGCTCAGGATCAGGGGAGAAGACCAGATCGCCAATTCTGGCCTGAAAGTTCATTCAAATTATTTAGCCAAACTTTGCTAAGAAATATTGAAAACATAATCGAGTAGGTCACACTCACGGTCTGTGTTCCGTGTCCCTCTCGACCGTGAAGGAAGTAAACTGTTCCCCTCTTAATGGCGGAAGAATCAGCACTACTTCTGTGAAGAGTTGCGTAGTCGCGTTCTTTACCGTTCAACATTAAGACGAGGGTATCGCCTTTCACGCTCAGACCGACGGATGACCACCTATATTGAACAAATTTTAAATTGAAGCGCTTTTTTTATGCAGTTGTGGAGGGGAACCATTGAAAGAGATTTTTAATACATTTGGCTTGGGAGGAGTCGACCATATTGGGAATTTGATAACTGTGTTCTCACAGTTGACTCTAGATGACAATAACGGTTGGCCATTCCCGCCACTGTACATGAACCTGAGAGCAGAAATCTTGTGACTTCTGACTCAATAGCCGGCGTAAATTTGATTACCTGATATCTCCTTCGTCATATTACAATAATAGGGCATGGAACCAATGAACCTTTCTATTTGTTCGATTTCAATGACTTCATCTCAAGGAACGAAATGAATTTAATTTCTCCCAATAGCGAGCAAATTTGCCCCCAGTAGTTTTAAATAGCTGTAAGCTACTTTACGTAGGAAGTGTATTTTAACATTTTCAAAATAGTATGGGTATTAATAACAAATTATATTTTTGAAAAAGATGGAGGTGGTCAACTTACCCTGTACCGGCAAGAGTGTGATTGAGTCGAACGATGTTTGCTGTTTCTGGGGTCTCTGCGAGTCTGAAAACCAACTGAGTATCGAGAGTGAGACTCAAGACTTCTCGCCCATCTTCATCCCGAACGTCCAAGAGGGTCTGTTCTTTACCGGCAACATCGACTTTAACCAGACCCAAGATGGAAAAGCTTTCCGGAATGCCATCTGAAATAGTAAAATGACCACTATGTTACACGGTGTCGTCAAGTTGAAGAAGATTGCTTAATGGCCGGCTTACGTGGGAAGACGGAACTAGCTGGTTTGGAGAGCTTTGCATCTGATTTGTAGGAAAAAGCTGCTCCAGCATTGTTGCAGGCACCTCCAAACTTAATGACACTGGAATCCACCAATTGGTCTAGATTGAATTCATTAACTAGGTTGATGCTTCCTGAATGGAGAAAGATGTTTGAATACCATAGTCATGAAAGATCTTAATGTCAAGTCTGAAACTACTTTCGTTTTCTATGGGATATCAGAGACAAATGGATCGAAATCGGCGTTAATGCCCAAAATATAGTTACCGCGTACGTTTTGTTTCCACTTTCCAACCAGAATTTCACAAATATTTAATTGACAGACAGTGCTTCATGTCCAGTAGTAAGCAAAATAGTTGAAAGTGCATAAAGGAATAAGGTCTATGTTTGTATAACTTGTCAAAATGACAACAGACACGATTTTCAAACACTGAATTTTGATTGCTTTTGTTTCGAAGTTCCAGGGTAATGATTGTTAAAAGAATGGGTATTTACAAGGTCACTCCTTGGGTATAGTATTAGAAAATGTTGCTAGAGCATGCGCTTAAGCAATCTACTAATCAACTATTTAAAAAATCAGTTGCTAAGAATCTATCATTGCAGTTATATCATAATGTTCAATGGAAATTGATTTGACCTAAAATTCGTGCATTTGCCTAGATTTTGAAATGCTCGAATGGTGGACCCACTGGAAGAACTTCAAAATAGGCCGGTTTGAGTTAAGCAGAAGTAACCTGATGATTTATAAATTGCACATAAATGAATTGGTTCGAGTGCGCAGAAAATGGGTTTTGTATCAAGAAAAAAAACGAAAATTGGCTTGATTGAACATTTTTAAGCAAAATCGAAGGAATAATGATCAAATTAATCTATCTTCTAAATAAAATTAGCCAAATACGTTTTAAAATATGCTCTTACAGCATCTCTATTTAAAAATTATAAGTAATGGGTGGTAATTAATTGAAAACTTTCTCTGAAATCCACAAAAATGCAGCAGTTGCAGAAATAAAATCTTAATTTCAACTACGGTGCCTAAAGAAAATCAATGGACCATTTTACTTATCGTAAATGGCAATCGATACATAGATCAGATAATGGCGATATTTTGACAGTTTTATCGAACATAGAGGCCGATATAGGGAAAACTGATTTGTCAAACCCGGTTTGATGGCAATATAGTGGTTTGGTGTGCAAGTGAAAAGAAAATGGAAACTAGCCTGTGGGAAGAGGAGACCCATGGGAAGATAGATCCAATGTTGAGCCGAGGGCTGTAAGATGAGATAAAAGGAACAGCAGCAGCAGCATAGCCCTCACCCGAGGTTGCAACATCCTCGGAGTTCAGCCGCGCCTTATGCGGTATATCTCTGCGCAGATGTCGCGTTGTGTGCCGTCTCTAACAAGGGAGTCTCTCAAGCCCTCACCCCCGCACACTATATTGCGTGCACTAATCGCCTCGGTGTCTCCCATTGCATCCCTTATGATCGCCCTGACCACCTCTCATTGGCTGGAAATGGTACACATGTTTGTTGCACATGGGTGCAGTGGATGCAATCGATTGGTTAGCTAATTTAATCGCTCTAATTGATCTCATACCGGTTGCTATTTTGAAGCTGAAAGTAGGCTAAGTTGTCAAAAGAAAGGAAAAACTACTTATGTAATTATTGCATGAAAACATTACTTCGTAATTTTTTTTATTATTCGACTAGATATTCATTTCTCCAAATCAGGATTAAAAACCCAATAGTATGCAATTGAAAGATATTAGAGGATAAGCTTATTTCCCAAGGGTCATATAGTATTTCATAGAATTAAAACAATTTTTTCAAAACTTTAGATAATGGGCATCTTAATCAAGTATTAAGAAATATTCAAATAGGTTAATAGCGTTTGCCGGAATTTTTTAAGCTACAATTAACAAGAAGGTTCATTATGCAATAGTTAAGACGCTTTTTTGGGAAAAAATAGGTCTATATTGGACATTTATAAATCATTCGCTTTATAGAACATTTCGTTTGTCCAAAAGGAAATTAAAAATTTTTGGATATATAATGTTATTATTGCGAATTTAAGTTTTAAATCCAAACTGCAAACCACAAAGCATTGCTCGAACTGTGGCTTGAGAACCAATTAGCGCTTAGGAAGTGGCAAAATTAGGTCAAGTGATTTGATTGGATTGTTCAAGTGCCAGCGTCCCAGATAAACACCAATAGGAATTTGTGTAAATATGTGTGTCAGAAAGTTAAAGCAAACCGACTAGTTGTGGAAGAAAGGTATCGCAGATCCTGTTTTCAGCGCAGGTATTTTGTATCAATTAATTCCCCTGTTGTGAATGTACGGTAATTAGCTTATCAATCTCTTTTCTTTTAACTTGAATTTCTTTCTTAATCATATTCATTTATAAAAACGATATTGAAATGGTCATTTTAGACAACTTTGAGGCATTGAACATTTCAGTACGTTTTGATTATGCCCTTTTTTGCAATTTAGATAATCTTGGCTTAAAGTGGAACCTTAAAAATATACCGAATATGAGATTGAATTGAAGCTAAGAGAAATGTACTTTATTGTCGACACAATTTCCACAAAAGAGTTGAGTAAATCGCAGCCAGTCAGATAATTTAAATTGAAATAGAGGAAGTATAAAAAACGATTTTCCTTCACTTTGATAACATAAAAGCGTAGTTTTTTATGGGTTTCAGCTATGAACAAGGTAAAATAGAAATAGCAGTAAAAACAACTTTTCGAAATAAAAAAATGTCACTAGAACTGATTGCTTAAATAGTCAACGTGTCATTAGGGCTAAATTATGCCTTCACAATTCCATAAGCACAACTGTATTCAAGCGATTTGCAGCATGTGAAAATAACCGCGTCGAATTATTGGTTGCCTATAGAAGAATTCCGAAATACCATGACAAAGAGAGAAATTGGGTTTTTAAGCAATTTTAGACCTAATATTTCTTTAGTCTTTTAAGGGTAAGTTTAAAACATATTAATTTTGCCAAGTGCAGTATATTCAGACTCTCTCATATCGAATGACGCCCACTATGCCAGTTTTAAAGCTGATCGGAGTTAACCATTGCCCTGACGAGAATCGACTGTATTGCAAGTTACATAGAAAATGAACAAGTTGAAAATGAACGAATTTGACTTCCAAATTTTAAGTTTTAGAAAAAGTATTTTTTTCTGTAGCTTTAATACAACCCGAATGTCACAAAGTCAGCGCAACTCAACTAGTAAAATTCATTATTAGCAATATATGCTCCATCTGGTAGTAGAGAAACCATTATTCGGTATAAAAAATTGCATTAAAATCTGAAAAAAAGTGTTATTTTTAATAGAGGACTTGAATAGCTACTTCTATGTTCTCCAAATCAATTGATCAAATTAACTGGTGCAGGAATATCCGAGCAACTTGAACGAATAATTAAAAAAATGTGTATGTGAGTTTATTGTAGACGGGCTTGCATCATCAGTAAGAGCAAACGATGGAATTCTGGAACTGTATTGATTAAACTTGAGTCATTAGGTAGAAATAAGCTAATCGCATTTGATTTAGAAAAAACACTTCTGTTTGATACCCGACTGTGTCTTGCCAAGGCAGTAATGTGAAGTAACTTAAATCATTTAAAGCGCAAAATGTATAGAAATCGTCGTGTTTATTTTTCGCCTAAGGAATATCCTATTGATGAGGCGAATTTACATGGAAGGGGAAAGGTTTTTCAAGTATTAAGAATGATGGAATAAGAACCATATCACTCTAGAGTTGTGCGAAGGACGAGTGGAAGTGGCCATTTTGCATTTTTCACTTCAATTCCTAAAGTTGACATAGAAAGTGAGCATGAATATATCTCTTGATTTAAACAATGCCTAACGATATCTCACGTTTTACAACCCTCATTACTCGAGTCTAGATTTCGACGAAATTTAGATGCTACTTTTAATTCTTCAGTAGCAAAGTGTTTATGGCTTTCAAAATTCATTGAATTATTACCTTGCTAAATGACTCGAGATGACTTCTGCTCATGATCATAAATATCAACTATTCCCAAACAGCCTTTGACCAACTCAAATGTTCATTCAAAGGGGAAGTGTTGCAAACGCTACTTAGAGTGCGTAGAAATCGTTACCCAATTTTACAATTAAATCCCTTTACTCAATAACGTGAGTGTACAAAGATATATTCCACGTCCAAATCTTGTCGATGTTTGAGTGATTTTATATTTCTAATAAACTCAATAACCAGATTTGTTTTTACAAAAGTTTTCCTCTTGGAAGGTCGCCCTTGATACGAGATTCAATCAGTCTCTTGCTAATCTTTAACATTAACAAATTCAGCAATTTCCAAAATCGAATTCCTGCAATTAAATGTCTCTCAGATCTATCGAATCTGCAATGAGAGCAAATGATTTTGCAATGTAATACGCAACCTGATGACTTTAAAAAATTTTGTAAGTGTAATTTACTTTTAAGTGAATGCGTAGTACAAGTTATGCTATTTTTATTTGGTCAATTATTTACCCAACAACAATAAGCGTTTTTTTTTATATTCCAACCGATTTTCGGGTTATGATTAATATTTTAAAGATGGTTGCATTCACAAATCTAGCCCACGCGAAGGTGCAAAATCCTGAGGAGAATACGTTGGGGGTTGTAATGAAATCAGAACAGCTGACATATCACTGCGACTGTAGGTTCCGTTGAGTAACTATTTTTTCAGCTATTAATATAGTAATAATGGGACTTTAAATAGCAAAAAAAGATACACCAATGCCAATGCTCAATATAAAGCAGAAAACAGTCAGAAAAATCTGTAAAAAAGGATAAATCCGAAGAATCGGAAAGTAAGGAAAAAACAACTGAAATACCACTTTCAACATCACTTTGTCAATTGCTACTGTTAATTTACTCCATAATTTCAATAGTACTCTCTTGACTTTTTGTGTCCGACTCCATGATAAATTCCAGTAAGACACTCAACGCATGAAAGATTGAATTCCCACTTCTGATGAGAGATCTGTTTATTTCAGCTATCTCGTCGATATAAATCCATAGACGTATTCTCTGCGGCGACTTTTGAGGTTTTAAAGTAGTCTCTAAAACGTAACATTTGGTGTTGCTGTGATAATCCAAAGGAAAAATAGTCTTAGATGGTATTTTCGTGTCACTTTGAAAGGTAAGTGGAGAGAGGGTCTACTTTAATTTCATAAAACCGTAGTAGACCGATTTTTGTCACAAATATAATAATTTAGAGGGAAAAGCCTTGCCAGTCTTCTCTTTCCACGGAAGTTAAGGCAGGAGCAAAGAAACAATATTTTTATAGTCTTGATTTTCCAACTTAAATTTTGACAACGTTATATGCAAAATCGTATTCAAATCGTATAATTAACAATTCATAATAATTGGTTTATGCAGGTCCATAATTTGAGTTTGTTCAAGGAAATATTTATTTATATCAAATGGCAGGCGTTTTGATAGTTATCATTAGCCCTGGAGCTGACTTCGGGGCTTCACGAAGAGGAGAAGGGACAACAAAGGGACAAAAAGTCGAGATGGGAGACAGAATAATGATTCACAGAGGTAAAAGAGACAGACAGACAGACACAAAGACATAAAATAGGTAAGATGAGTACTGTGGAAGGGGTCGAATATGAAAAATAGTCGGGCCATGGAAATTTGAAGTCAGAAGTCCACTGCCGATCAATAAACTTTTTTGCCGTATAAGTATACGTTGCCCAGGGTGCACCACGTGGAGGTAAGTCTATTGCGCACCCCGTTCAAGGAAATATTAAAGTGCCAATGTTCCTGACTTGGTGGAGTATTTTCCCCATCAATTTCAATCTAAAGGGAAAACTCAAAAAGGCTTTAACTAAAAGGGGAGGTGGAGAGGAGTTGGGGGGGGGGAGGAGTGAAGGGGTCACATACAGTGTCAATGTTTTCAGCAGATAGTCGTATGAAGGCAATTAAACATCTGGC
>UZAE01000403.1:0-24280 GCA_900617975.1 Rodentolepis nana | reverse complement strand
ATGGGTGTAAATAGATCGAGTCTGTGTGTATATATTAGTGAATGTTGAAATAGCCAACGTTTCCAAAATATAAAATAATTTATTTAGGGTTATTGGCAAAATAGAGAAACAATTTTTACAAGAAATTTCCTTACTGTTGTTTTAGTAAGTGAAGACCGTTTATAATTCCCAATTTTTAGAACGTTTGAGAAATTAGTTCTAAATCGTAACCAGTTCCCTTAATATTTGTGGAATATTCACTTCTATTTCATTAACTCAAAATTAAACTATGAAGGGAAACCACATAGACTGACTGACCGCAATTTAATTATGAAAATGTTAAGTAAATGCATAAACTTCCTTTAAAGACATCTGTCTTATTTGATCATCAATGTTCAGAATCCTTAATCGCCAATAGCCGTCTAGTGATGAGAAAAAATTGAATAAGTATAGTGAAGCTATATTGACGAGTTTCCATGTTACAATGTGATTTAATTGAAGAAAAAAATTCAGAACTTATAAAAACAGAAAAATGGGGTGTGCGATAGACTTACCTCCACGTGGTGCACACTGGACAACGTATCTTCGTACGCAAAAAAAGTCTATCACTCGGCATTTGATTTTAAGGGCTAATGATAAATATCAAAAAGCCTGCCATTTGAAATAAATAAATAAACAAAAACAGAAAATATAGCAGATGAGAATTTCTAGGAATAGAATATATTCCCAAAAGGTAGTTGGGGCTAGGGTCCAGTAAAATAGCATAGAGCAGTTTATGTAATAAAGCATAAGTGATTTTATTTAAAATAAACGAATTTTGAAATTAATTCGTGATTTTGATTGAATCTTATTATGATATCTGCTTGGAAAGGAATCGTAAAGACTAAGTAGGGCGTATATCAAGGCAATATAGTTTAGAAGACAATGGATATATAGAAAATAATATAATGGAATAAAAGCCTATATTTTTCCAATTAAATTAAATTAAGACAATAGTCACATGAAGAAAAAATAACGGATTAGACGAATTGAGAAACATAACCAACATGATAAAAACCGAACAGAATCAAAATTTCATATATATATGGACGAAGAATAGAGTTTATTAAAGGGGTAAAACAATCTTATACACGAGTAGTCGTTTATTGTATTTTACAAATTTTATATGCAATGAAATAAGACCTTGGTTATATTTAACACTGACCAATTTGCCTCCTTACAACAATTAACCTATATTTTCATCGTAATGACCTCAAGGACGGCTGTTGAGACTTATTTCAGAAATATCAGGTTTCTTCGTAAAACTGTTATTGTGAAAGAAAATGATATTAATTCTGCATTTGGAGCTTTAAACAGGTAATATAACTATTTGAATACACAGACTTCTCATTTTGATTCCTTATTTGCGTTTATCGATAAGTGTATTAAACAGATTGAGACACTATTAACAGCTGTCAAATTCAACCCATGTTCTTTAGCTTTTATTTTCGCAAATCTTCTGATGCTTTACGGATGTATTTATTTATTTTAGAATTCTTCGAAATGATCGCGTCTTAAATACGATAAAGGCACAAGAATATTACGAAAAACCTACTAGAATGCGGCGCCGTGTTATGTATGAACGTTGCAAACGAATCTACGATAATGAAATGTCTCGCAAAATCAATTTTGTGATGAGGACTGATCGTCCAGACCCTTGGATTCGATAAGTGACCTTTTACCTTAGCGTATTTTGTTCATAGGATATTTGTAAAGTAATTCTGAAATTCAAAAACGGCCGCACTCTCTTTTGCTTTTAATGTTTTTGATGGTTCTTGAATAACCATTTTTATAGCGTGTCTCAAACGAGACAGATACAGTTACAATTCCGGCTCCTCTTCTTTTCTTATTTTACGAAGTAGAATTATTACCCAAATCAGATGTGGTTATTGCTTTTTGCCAATGGTCCTTAATACTTGGCTTATTTAGTGTATACATGTGATGTACACTACATCAATACCTTTACTTGATCTTGGACGGTTTAAAATGAACTGTAAAATTTATTCTCACGTGAGCATATTAATTGGTTAAAACGTCAGTTATGGGAAAGGAAAGACTGGTAGTTACGCTCTTATGACAATCTGAAAACTCATTCTGTTTTGAATAAGTTGGCACGGCTTATGATGAAAGGTAAAATTTTTGCCAGGAGTAAAATGTAGCTATGACTGGAGAAAAAACAGAGTAAGGCTTAAGTTCAAAGCCGGGCTGACTGAGTTGATCAAGCGATGAAAGAGACAATTGGTAAGGTGTGAAATGAGCATTCACCATTGGGATGCTCCCTAGGGATACAATATATATATATATATATATATATCCAAGTGGGAGTTCACTACCAAAGTCTTACGGACGTTTAGTCGGAAATTGAAGGATAGAGCGAAAGCAGAACATTTGTTCAGAAAAAAAATACTTTTTGCTAAATAGTGTTTGTACGTATTTTCGTGAATTCAAGTGGGGAAGCACATTGATCATATAACGTGAAGAGACGGCACGTGGTTGGGGCTTTAGCGAATTTGCCCTATAGAATCTTGATAATGAATTTTAGGCTAGTTTTACAAAAAAAGGATTCTCAGGTAATTCACTAACCGATTCAATTACCAATCCTGATGAGTTTCGTTGGCAATTCAAGTTTATGGCAACATTTCAAATGAGATGTGGATTGCTAAAATTAGAAAATGCAAAGAGGTTAACTTTTCCTATAACTAAGGCCGGACAAGAGCGCAAAGCAGGGCTTAGAATACAATTGTACACAGTGGAATTTACCCAAAACAAAAGATATCACAATAAAAACAGTTTGGTTTAAATCAATTGACTATAAATTCTAGCCGGAGCCCAGCTAACCTTGATAAATTAAAAGATCTAGTTCAAATTATATGATACCCTATTTTAACATTAAAGTAGGCTTTTAGATGTCTTCAGAGATCATGGATGACAAACTCGAGAAGATAAGCGAGGATGGGACAGAGAATCGTGGTGAAAGCATGGAATTTAAAAATGTTTAATGAGTTATAATAGGCTAGGCTAACTTCGTTTCCCAACTGATAAATAAAGCATGTGGGGCACAAAGATGATGGATGAAGTTTGTCATACGCGTAAACTTTCTTTACTCGCAACAAGAAGAATTATCAAAACAGAAAGACAATGACACACTGGGGTCGATGGACCCTTATTCAAAGCCAAATTCCTTTAACAACGCCCTTGCTCGCTCTTGATTCGCCTTGATGATTTTCAATTCTGAATCAATGCTAGCTTGATCCTCAGAGAGTTGATTCAGATCAGCCCAAAGTCGGTCACAGGCCGGACTTCCATCAACTCGCTCGAAAGTTGTCATATTTTTCAAGTCCTGACCAGACAATGCCGAATAACTTTCTGCAAATTTCATTATTTCTTGCCAGCTTATAGAATCACTCATCTAAAGAAAAATTACACAACAATGATCCACAGATACTCACTCGATAAACGAATCGATAACGATAGCATGTTTCGATTTATTTATTAAATTAGCAAGGAAAGAAGGAACATAGAATTACTAGATGAGAAAACAAAATAATCACGAAAATACAGTCAAGTAAATAATGGAAGAGATCAGTAAGCAAGTTGAGTTATTGCTGTTGAGAGGAGTAGGAAAGCCCACTACGAGGAGGCAGAGGAATCCTACTTCTTGAAGGAACGAGCTGTTCCTGACTACTTCTGCGCATAGGAAAATTACTACCATCACCAAAGCCAAAAGACGGGAGTGTCTCGTTGCTTGGAAATCGGGGATTCCTTCGAATAGCCTTCACAGGAGCTGGAAGTCGAGAAGCAGACACTTTACTGGAGGGTCTACCAACAATAACTGCTTGTTGAGTGCTTAAAAAAGGTAGAAAAGCGTCACCCACTGGCTGTTCAAGCCCTGGAGAAGTGATACTAGCTTCTCCACCAACAACTAAGCTCTCATCACTTCCAACATTTCCAATTCGGTGAGCAACAGATTTACTTTGACGCTGACTGTCAAGAGAAAGCCTCAGCGCAGCCATTTGCTGTTTAGCAATATCACTGGGAGTAGGACTAGAAGAAATGTTAAGACGAGGTTGACTATTGTACGGACTTTCCGGACCTGATCGATTAAGAGACTGTTGACTTCCACCAGAACGAGCAGCATACTGATGCGCAGAGATAGCAGCTACTTCCGCCTTCAATTCATCCTCCTGCTTGCGAGCCATGCTGCGGAGATCATCAACATTTTGAAGATCATCCGTTGAGCCAGATGTGCCGGGCTTGAAGGGTATAGGAGAGGAGCGTTGACGTGAGTGTTGATTTAATTGATTCTGTTGGGGAGGGATGACATCAGAAACATGTCTTTTTGGACGAACGAAGGTGACAGTGCTACCCGGAGCAAGGTTCTGGTTACTTCCTACACTCATAACACGGCTTTTGATAAACGTATTATTGTTTGTGTTGTTGTTCCCATTACTCATATTGAGAGAAGGAACACTACCACCGAGGTTCGGAAGTCTTTTAAAGGGTTCTGTGGCAAGTATAACTTCTAAACGATTAAGGAGATCTTTACGTCTTTGGTAGAATTTCGAAGAGGGTGAATCAAACACCTCTCGCACCCAGAGAAGGCAAGAAGCATTTAAATTTAAAGGAACATTTTTTGGTGGTTTAAACAACCAAAATTCATCTTCAGGCATATTTTGTAGAGGTCTGTTAAGAGTAGTAGCACTAGAGACGTCGTCAGCCTCGTACACATCCTGATATTGATTGGAATGAGCATTATTGGTATCATTGACTATATTTTCATCTTGTGACTCGACAACCGCCGCTGCCATCTATCTCTAAAAAAGAAAATAAGAAAAAATAAGTCTACACGATTAAGGTTAGTAGTAAAAGGTGTTACATGGTTTCAGGCCAGCCACTCACTAAGACGGCAGATCAAAGATCCAAGCTTCATTTACGAACCAAAGATTGGATGCAAGTTATATATGAACTAATTGAATCGAATAAAGCACAATAATTTTACAAATTACGAAGAACAAAAATTAATAAACAACACTTTATTAAAAAATCAAAGTAGCAGCTACACCACAGTTGCATACAGAAGCCACAAGAGCAAAACATGAAAAACAACTAAAATTAGCTATTCCATGAAATTGCCATTTTAAACTTAAAAATCATAAAAACGTACAAACAAAAGGAGAAACCTACATGCAAGGCGAAAGTGAGAAAATCAATTTAATGGCTTTCAAAGGTCAAATAATCTACACCAACAAAGAACATATAAATATATAAGTTGTAATAAGACCATCTAGATAAAACTTTAATTAATTTATGGACTGGAATATTTTATTAAATTTCATTCTTAAAAGTTAATGAAATTTGATTAATTGTAAGTGTAGGACTATTCAATCACAATTAATTATAATTCAGTCACTTAATTCTTCAGTGTAAGGCAACTAAACTTAATTTTACCAGTGCAAAAATTGCTCTATAACTAGGCTTTTGTTTACCTGAAATTAAGACATTCATAGATTGAGAGAACTGAATTTAATTAATTTAATTTTATCAAATGGTAGACTTCGTGATAGCTATTATTAGTCCTTTAGGGGGAAGGGACATCAAAGTCACAGCAAGTTGATGGATTGAGTTACAAAAGAGTGATGCACAGATATAAAGGAGACAGACATAATGGTATAGAGAAATATGCAAGGTGGGTGTTGTAAAAATTGTCTAATAATGCAAAAAGTCGGGTCATGGCAGATTAAAGACAGAAGTCAACTGCCGGTTTTTAGGCCATTATGCTGTATGAGTATAAGTTGCCCCGTGTGCCCAACGTGTAGGCGAGTCTACCTCAACCCAGAAAATATTAATATAAAATCTGAAATTTTAACTATTTATCGTGACATTTAAAATATTTAAGTAGTATAAATTTCAATGAATATAATAAAAAATATTTAATGAGTTTTCTACTAAATTTTGTTTAAAGTCTCCAAATTATAAATTATTTGAGGTTGCCGCGATGTTCATTTTAGTCATCTGTTTTGCGGATTAGCCTATTGTAATTTGCAGATCAAGATGGGAGAGCTTCTTGGGTGTATATTTGCCTTTGCGTTATTAATAACACTTGCAAACTCTGAAAGATTCCTAGCTACCATGCCAGGTGCATATCCCAAAAAAGCGGATGATTATATATGCACACAAATTCCTCTTCCTAAGTTTGCATCAAAAATTGGTTATGTGACAGGATTCAAGCCTATAGTAAACGATTCTGTGCACCATATTATCTTAAGCTCATGTGATGAATGGATTCCGGAAGATTTTACGCCTTTCCCTAAATCATGCTACTCCCAATGTCGAAATCACATTCTATATGCTTGGGCACACCATGGGTCACCTCTTGTGCTCCCGGAGGGCAGTGCATTTGAGATCGGCAAAAACACTGAAATTAAATCTCTATCTTTGGAAGTTCATTACAGTAGTCCTGAAGAAAAGCCAGACTATGCTACCATTGAACTCACTTATACACTTGATCCTCAACCTAACCGAGCTGGAATCATACTTCTCTATAACGATATTGCTACGATTCCTTCACACGTTCAACACTTTCCTACAAATATTTCTTGCCAGTGGGTTAATAAACTTTGTAATTAAATATAGCGGCTCATTACATATTTTAATTTAATATACTCCTATTTTTTCCACAGGCTCCATACAAGTGCTCCACTCCGTGTAATTGGAGTCCGTGCTCATTCACACGACTTGAATCGTGGTGTTTACAGTTACGTCTATCGTCCAAGTGAAGATGAATACCAGTTAATTGCAAAATCAAATGCTAAATGGCCACAAACATTTTATAAGCCAACCCAACTGTCCGTTAAATCTGACCCACTCTACCTTCAAAATGGTGATATTCTTATGGGTCGCTGTGTTTATGATTCAATGGATCGTGACAGAGAGACTGAAATGGGATCAACTCATGCGGATGAAATGTGCAATGTCTACATTATGTACACGATGGAGTAAGTCGAATGAAGATTTATTTTTTAATGCTTAAAGATTTAAATAATGCTGGTTATTTGGTATAAGTGGGGATAAGCAGGAATCTAGGTTTAAATAAAACAAAATATTACTTATTATCTCCTTTTGTATATTTTGTTTTATTGAATTATTGCCTTGTTTCTCTTAACTTATTATTTAATGAAGGCGGTGTTTCCTTGCGCACACTCTAATATTGGGCATACCTGAGTTAGTCATACAAAAGGACTCTTCTCGTTCAAATTATCTCCCAGTTAAATGCTTAGTTTCCACATGCTTTAAATGACCTTTCACATTTTAATAATAGCATGGTTGGCTCTGTGCGTATTATCTAACCTAATTATTTATGGATATAGCCAATCCACCAATTCATTCTTCATATGATTTTTATAGTGAATCACTCAAAATGTATCCTTACATTTTTAGTTTTATGTTATTGGCTTAAAATGACAAAAAAATGTGTTTGATCGTGCTAAGCAGTTCGATATTTCATTTTTTCTATTCACTCTGAAACCATTGGTTATTCTACCTGACGACAAATTATCAATGACAAGTTTTGCTTTATTTAGCATAATTATACTAGATTTCCAAGAAAAATGATGAAGACTCTAACGGTACCATTAGGCAACTACAAATAGTTCATATGAAAAATTTGAATTATAACGCTCACTTTAACCAATACATCATCAGGTTTTACGCCTCTACTAAAAGTGAATTTGACACAAGCAATCTATCAATCTAATTTTTTTCGAAATTAGTTTGATTTCTCTCTTTTACTAATTATTGCTCGCAGCTGGATGAGGTTTCCATCGCGATAAAATACATCTCATGACTGCTGAATTTATCTTTAAACCTTTTAAGCGAAACATCTATGCCTTATTATCCCATTATCTACCGTAAACTTAAGCTAATTTATTTCAATTAACCAAATTCTCTATCTATTTCTACTCGGCTTTTCTGTTTTAAGTTACCCCGTTTTACTCGTGTCATAAATATTTTACGTTGCGCTCCGTAAATTATTTCTCGAGAATGTTAGCTTTCTGTATGCAAGGTATTTTCTGTTAAAGCGATTGAAACCCCGAACACTGAAATTGGGATCATTCCCACGTTTTAGATTGAATTGGTTAAAGCAGCTATAAAACCATAAAGGGTTACTCTGGCTATCAAATTGCTACTGGATGGATATGGATGAATGGTGGATTGGGAGAAAGGCATCAGTCCTGAAAGAGGACAACCGCGATTGTGGGAACACGCGAAGTGAAGCACCAATTTCGGGTTCTTTGTTCATTGCTGGCTAGGACAAGAGTGGCAGTGGGCATAGGAGCAATGCAAATAGAGACTGATGAAACCCACGAGGCAAAGTGTGCTAGTATTACATGGCTCTCATTTTTTATTTAAAAAATTTCATTCCCAAAGTTTATGCCCCGGTTTAATTTAGAAATGTTACGTTGTTTAAAATTGAAATCCACTTAGGCATAACATATTTCTACACGACTTTATTTGATGGTTGAACTTAATACTCCAATACAATTTCATTCTTGAATATCTCTCTGTTCACTTAAACTTTTTTTCAAATATCTAAGGATGTATTAAAATTAGAAACACCCCATCTATAGACTTGGTATCGACAGCCCCTAAAACTTTCATTCATTTCTTTGATGTCTTTTATGTTCGTACCGGTGAAATAATAGGTCAAGGTTGTTCATGATCATATTAAATTCAAGAAATATAGCCAACATTTCTGCGTACTCATAAAAAATAGGGACCTCTGTATAACTTATGAAAATGCGATCAAAATTAAATTACGGAAAAAGCGTAATAAAACATTAGTGTAGCATAAAAATGTTCAAATAAATATTGAAATTTTTTAACCCATCAACGACGTATCCAATATTCCCAACCATCTAAAACCATCTAAAATCCGTTTCTAAAATAATAGCCAATAGTAATTTTTTGCTCTCCCTCCACACGTGATCGAGGGCTAGAAATCGATGTCCCAACAGAATTTGTACTCTCCCCACCTCTCAAAATTATCCCTGCATCAATCCCTAATTGGCTATCTCCCGCCCACGCATGAAAGGCAGGAGTGAGTTCACCTCATGCATTAACCAATCAAATTACAGAATTCAAAGTATTCATTTAGAAAAATGGATTACTGTCAACGTGGCAAACTCATAGGTATTCTATTTATATAGCCACCGAAGACGGTGAACTTATTTTTAACCACCTACTATATTAACTAAGTAAAATCCGAGATGGGTTGATAAGTATAATTAAAAATTAGTTTAACTTAGAGATACCCAATAAGTATTTGTAAAAGACTAATGTAATGTTTTTAAAAGGATCGTGTCATCAGTGGCGAGGTCTTAACTGATTGAGGTGTGGGTATTATTGGGTGTAGTCATATTTGAATAAAATTGGTTTTATTAGTTAACACTGAAAACTGAACTCTGATAGTTACTTTGTTTTACTACTTAATAAAATTTCTAGAGTCCAAAATGTGGTTATAGTATAGTATTTTAGCTCTCTTACTGAACTAATATTCAAGTAGAGAGGAAATCTTTTTGATACTGAGGTTATTTTCTTCTGTCTAGCTCGCTGCATGACCCTCCATCTCCAGAGTTGTGTGCGGATGATGGGGTTCCCGACGTGTGGGAGAATGCACCTGCTGAAGCCACTGAATACGTCACCAACACCCCTCCTGCTCCAGTTGAAGAAGAGGAAGAACCTTCAAAATCATCTATTCCAAGAGCCATTAAATTCGAACCAGACAACAATTGGTCCGTCAAAGGCATTCGCCTTACTAAAGTAAGGAGAAAATTTGGTGTAAATATTCTTATATTTGAGGTGTTCTCTAACTGAAAAAGTTAGTCAGTGTCCTCAACCAGGTCGTTTTAGGTCACTTAAAATTCACAGAAAACGAAGGGTTAAAATAATCCGTTGAATAATCTCAACTTATGAGTTGTCTTTCATGAATTTAAATTTGGCAACCATAATTCATACAGAAATCGGAGATTTTGCATAATGGTAAACGATGCTTGTAAGAAAGAATGGATAAATCAGTTTATAAAAAAATTATCTGCAGTGAATGAAGATAAATAATAAAATGTTTTTTTTTAAAAATTATGTTAATAAATGCGAAGTTCACAAATTAGCGCATTTTTTGTGCAAAACGGCTAACTATTTGTTGGCTATTTTTAAATCATTAACGTGATTTATAGCACTTTTAAGGGAGAGGAAATGGCCTCTATTTGAGTAATTACGGCACCATGGACAGTTTGTGGGTAAAGTGACATGTTAGTAATCTTATTTATTGCAATTTATCGAATTGTTAGGTCCCTCATGATTGTAGGACTCTGATTATCTTCCAGATATGCTAATTCTTTTCAGAGGATGGGGAACTGCGTCCTCCATACATCTGCCAAACAGAACATAAAATCTGTGACAGTTATTAGTGGACCTACTACTCTAGTCCGCAGATTAGTCGGTTCATCCCAGTTAGTTCTAGGAAGAAAAATTTCGTTTATTTCACTCACTAGATATGTATGGATGCAATTTCAAATAAAATCTCATTTCAAATATGTCGCAGCTTGAGTTTGTGCTCACCGTTGTTAATTAGCGACACCATACTTTGTGCAGGTATCTGGCATAGCTTTTGCCAATGACGCAGATGAAAAACCCATTCTCTTCGCTCTTCTACGTGGGAACAACCCATGGAACGTGGATTCATTCGGTGAAAATTTTAAGTACATTGAACGATCTGCAGATTATATTTCCTCACCGATTCTCAAAATTGATCCAGTGTCTGGGAGAATCATGGAGTCCTTTGGTGATGGTCAATTTATATTACCTCATGGTTTGTCCATCGCTAAAGACAGAGAAGGAAAGCCTATTGCTCTTTGGGTCACTGATATTGCACGTCATCAGGTGTTGAAATTCGACTGGAATGCCTGGAGTAAACCTTCAATGGTTCTGGGAAAATTCACAAAGCCTGGAGCTGATGAAAAATCCTTCTGCCAACCAGCTGACGTCGCGGTTGCTAGTACGGTAAGAAGCTTATTTTCATTTTCTTAATGTACCGTAAAGATGAATGAGTGAATGCGGAACGTTTCGCAGGGTGATTGGGTGGTGGGGAGGGGTGGGTGGGTGTATTGAAAGGACTCTAATGACGTCAACTTATTCAGGACACGGATTTTGTCAAAAAATGATGAATAACTTTCAAGCTTTAAGCGCATTAAAGGGAGGCGGCTTCTGGACTCGATGGTGGACTTTATTTTTAATTTTACCACTTTTCAGCCTTGATACGTGACATCATACCACCTTAAGACCTTAATTAGGGAAATATTTTCGCGTCTCCCTATTTTTTTTCAAGCAACTTTGAAATTGAAAAAAGAAGAATTGAAAGCACCCTCTTGACTGCGTAAAAATTTGTTCTAGTTGTTTGCCAATTTCCTCCTTTGCAATTAAACATGTTGCATCGCGTTTCCGGAACATTTCTGAGAAGCTAGAATCTTGTGAGAATTTATTTGCATTGAATTGCATTCTGCCTATTTTTAGCTTCGAGAATGAAAAACTGTTGGTATCTTTTTCTTTCTCGATTAAAAAAATGGTGTAAGACGTTTGCATTATGCATTTCCTATTAATGTGAACAGTTTGTATTTCTCTGTGATATTGCGGAGTGGCAATAAAGCAATGTCCAAATCTTTCTGCTCCATTTTGTTTTTATTTTGCCTTTGGGGAAATAATTTGAGTTTAGAGTTTTTTTTACAATATATGTGTGCCTAAGTAAATAATTTTTTGTAATTTATGGAAAATGTCCGTCGCTCTAAAATAAAAAACAACAGCTGTTTATGGCAAGATCATTTGAATTTAATAATATTTAAATTTTTATCTCATGCATGTTCATCAATTTGTGATGTCTTTTGTAATAAGTATCATCCTTCAAAACATAGGTTCATGAGCATATAAGCATTTTAGAAAAACATCACCTTCCTAATTATTTAACAATTTTGTGCTGCACTTCCAATAGGGAGAAATATTTGTAGCCGACGGTTACTGCAACCAACGTGTGGTGAAGTTCTCTCCCAATGGCAAATACATCACAGAATGGGGAGTTGGTGGAGTGAATGCACGTAGGGTTTTTTCAAAGGGATTCCTCGTTGCTCACAGCATTGTGGTTCTGCCTGCGATTGATGGTGGAGTTGAACAGGTGTGTGTTGCCGATCGTGAACGCGGCATGATCGACTGCTATGATCTCAACGGGCGTCCTATTGTTCGGTATGGCGGTAGAGTACTTCAACCATCGGTCTATGCTATCACATTCCATCCCCTCTACAAGTAAGCCAGCTATAGTTGTGACACATTTTGTTTAGAGCGCCTCTAGTAAGCGTGCTCTCGGTTTGATTTTGTGGCCGTTTATCTTCGAGTTAATAGAACTAACTTTTGCGTTATAGAGGTTTGCTAAAATTTAGAGCATTGATGGGGGGGTAGCATTGATCCTACCTTTGATGTTAGGAGCTATTGGAAGCAATAAGTTTGACTTTGAACAGATAAGGGTAGTGCGACTCAAGATGGGGTAGACACGAAAAGTGGTTATAATAATAATAATTAAATAATGACAATAAAAATGTGGGTGTGGGGGGGGGGCTGGGGAGAGCAGTACTCTGTTGATTAAAGTCTGGCCAGCCAAAAGTAAAAGGACGCATGCCCCAAGGGTTATTTATATTCCCATATAGACATGATGATGACTGACCAACGGAAGGTCTGCCTATCGGAGCATAAAGGTCAGTAAAATTAACTTTAAAGATTAATTATAGATAAAAAGTAAGGACTAAATTGCTAAACGACCTTTAACTTGCCAGGTACATAGTATTGTTTTTAAACTTAGCTACATTTTGATTTATATTCGCATTTCTACATTTATTTACTCATTTGTTAAAATTGGACTTGCATAGGTTGTTTTAAAGAGACTATATCAATCGTCATCGAATTGAGATTGGACGTCATTTCTTTGTGACTCATTTGTAATAGGTTCGTGTGTATTAAATACACTTTTACTGCATTATTAATGCTGAATATAGTTGAGAATCCGACAGTTTCACAAACATAATTTTAATTTATAAATCCGGTTTAAAAGGGCACCACACGTTAATAGTTATTGAATAATAAGTTATAAATTAAGAAGTTTAATAGATAATTAATAGATAGAAACCAATTTATTTTCAAACAAATATTTCGCAGGTGGGGGAAAGCCTTAGGTGCTTATTTTTTTGAATTCCAATTATCCTTTGCGAAATTACTTATGTATTACAATTATTGGAAATTTATCGTTAAATTTTTATCGGCAAATACGTAACTATTGGTTATTAACTGTGAATTTCAAGATAAAATTTCGATATAATTATTATTTAATAATTTTCGCAGTGTTAAAATAGTTATTGCATTATTAATTACTTTGAATAAGCATAAACGAGGGATTTTAGTATTATTTTATTTTAATTTAGACTGACATATTTGATTTTTCAGTTAATTGTAAACTCCCTTTTTTAGGTTGATGTTTGGTGTTACAGGACCGTCGGCGAGAGGTCTTAGCACTACAGAAGATTATTTGCCGATTTACGGGGAGGAGAATGCTGAAAGCGCGTTTGTTTTCCGGCCGCTTTTCGGATCCAATGAATCTTCTGAAAGCCATTCCCGATACATCACCTATCGTGACCATGTTATTGATTTGTATCTAAACAGTCCGCATGATATTGAACTCAACTCTGATGGATCCATGCTATTTGTAGCCCAGTTGGAATCTCCGTATCTATCGAAAATTGATATCATCAAATCAGGTCGGTAACTCTTTTTTCCCCTATTTCAACTAAGTTGATTATCTGCAAGACATTCAACATTACAATGTCCACAAATTTAAATGAAAGTGATATTAAAATATTGTTTGAACTTGGATTAGTGTAACACAATTTAATTTATTCACAATTTACTTTGCCAAGGGGGCGCAGTTTTCATCTTTTTGGTTTTTGCTATTAACTTCTTCTCTGCTTTATATTTGCTAATGGATAGTTTCATTCGCTTATTTGATCTTTTCAAAACAAATGAAAAGAAGTTGATCAAAGTACTGAATAGCGGTTTAGGTGTTGTAATTTTAGTATGTTTAAAAAAAATTATTTGTGCTTTCTTAACTGTTGAAAAAGTAAAATTAAAGAAAGTACCTGTTACATTTATAAGTATCTCCTTTTAAATTAGTCCCGTTTATGTTATTGCCATTGCTATTTCAACGCGGTTTTCCCTGTTTAAGGTGTCTATTTGTATGCGGAATCATATTTGGCACATTTAGTAGAAATCACTCCTTAACTTCCCACTAGTACTATTTTGAATAAAAAAAGACACTCAATCACTGACAATTGTTGAATTGACTTATATGTGGTAAGGGGTGGGGTTTTCGCGGTATCATTAAAGGGAGTATTCTAACCAGCAAATTATCCACACTTTATTTATAGACATGCTTCAATGTTTAAAGTCTGATATTTTTGCTGTTGTTTCCCAACCTCTGAATATTTCTATGTTCACGACAATTCTAGCAGGCTTCATAATTTTTAATCAAGCAGGATTTTTTAATGGCAATTATTTTTCAACATTTCAGCTACACTAGTTGAAAAAAGCAGTCAGTTTGTAGTCATTTTAACCATACGACAATTTGATCTGTGTGTTTATAACTACATTGTGAACACTTATTGTTTGTGTCATTTAAGTAGTGAATAAATTGACAAGATTATTCATACGGTCACATTTGAACGTGCTAAGTAGAAGATTAGCCCAGTTAGGGTACTTAATATGATAATACAATGATGTCTTTTACCAAGAACCCTGGTTTATTCGAATTCCATGAGTATTGGTTTGCCCAATTTCTCGTATTTGTTTTAAATCACTCTTAAACAGTCCGAGGTCCTCTGATAATTGATAACTGGGTTTCTGGTTTTCGCGATTGCGAAATTTTATTGAACCGGTTACTCTACCTGAATCTTCACCCTGTAACTTTTATCATTTCCTGGAATTTACTGATGGAAAATCTGATTATATACAAGTTACCGGACAGTTTAGTAGCAGTTTATTTTTGACACATTTGTGTTTTTATTCCCTAATTGTTTATTCCAAGTTATAATATGTCAATAAATCAGGTTATTATACTAAATTGCATTTTGATGCGATTCTAAATAATTATTAGAAAAAAACAGTCTGCAAAAGTATTGAAAATAGGTGTCTGAATTAACAGTTAGTTTAATTGGAACAAGATACTGTTAGGGGTTTTGAATACTTTTCACCCCTTAATTCAATAAACGTGGTCTTTTTATCAAATTAACAGATTTAAATTTTTATTTTGAAAAATATAGAGCTAAAATTGTGGAAACAATGTTAAATTATATACCTTAATAAAATTTATTTAATAAATTAGAAAAAACTGGTGGTACTGCTGGAAAGAACGCAAGTGGTGAACCAGTTTATCTGGTGTTCAGTTCCATGCCAAGGACTCTAACACAAAAGATAATTATTACCTGTGCTTTGATCACGCTTTGCGCTGTGGTCGCGATTATTGGCATAGTTCTCTATCGAAGTTGCAAAAGTCAACTCTGGAGTCATCCAAAAGTCAACAGATTTCAGAAACATCGGAGTGGCAATGTCGGTGGCAAATGGAAGCGCAATGATGGCTTCAAACCGCTTCTTAAGGGTCTCCAGGGTCTCGATACTGTTGCTGATGAAGATGAAGATGATGACGATTCTAACACGATAATAGATATTCGGCATTTCGGCCCGCCCAATACTAGAGCTAACCATTTCCATGACTCTGAATCTAACCGCCATATTGATACGTAATTTATATATCACAAGCAAACGCGCATTCATGATTACCAAAGCTTTGTAAATACGCAGCTAACTTTTATTCTCGCTCCATTTTTTTAACAACTGTCCCCTTCCCATTAACTATGAATGCGCAAACGAGACAATATGTACAATTCCCATTAAATTGGTCCATTTTAGAAGAGTAAACCGCCCAACTGGGGTCATCTAACGCACACATATCCCCACTCCCAATCAAGGTGAAGCAGAGAGGCAGAGAGATATTGGAGCATGGAACGTCAATGATAATGTTAGTTTATGTTACGTGAGCTTTCTATCTCTTACTGCTGTGAAACCTTCTATTCTCTTCTCTCGCCTTGTCCTTGACCTCTGTGTGCACATGTGTTTGTCCACTTCTCTTCTCTCACGTGACCTCTCGTCCTCTCCTCTCCTCCCCTCCCCTTCACATACGTGTGTGCTTAGTGGCCCCGGGGCATTTTTTTTGTCGCTCTTAAATGTTGTGTGCAAATGGTGACGTGTTTATTCCTCTTCTTTTTTTCTCTGTGTGAGTTTGGTTTGTGCCTATGTCCTTGAAAGCAATTTTTAATAATATCATTTGTTTGTCCCATTCGCAACAGCATTGAAGCTCAGATATTCATGATTATTCAATGCTATTTCCTTTTCTAACACCGTTCACAAACATATGCACTCCTTTCCTTACTTTCATCTTGTGTGAGGCTGAATTGTAGCTGTAGTTAAATTGCTCAGTGCACTTAAATCGATGGGTGTGAGGTGTGTTTAAATTATGACCAATAGGAAAGAGTATTGGGAAATTTCAAGATGACGAGAGAAACAGCAGCTGGGTTTTAAGGTGAAAAAATATTAATACTGTATGAGAAGCAGAGGATATGCTAAAATGTAGTTAGAGGAATTTATTGATCATTATGTGTAGAGATGTAAGGAGTGAGATAGGGTACTTCAATCGGAAAAGAGGGGAGAGAGGGTTCAGTGTTGGATATTTATTTTTGTCCCAAGGTAGTCTTTATGATGGCTATCATTAGCCCTTTAGTCGATTTCGGGTTTCACAAGGGGGAAGGGATATTAAAGTCACAACAAGTCGAGTGTAGGAACAGAAGAGCGCTTTACAGATGTAAAAGAGAAACAGACGCAAGGGCAGAGAAAAAGTTAAGATAAGTTCTGTGGAAGTGGTGGAATATGACATACAGTGGGGTCATGGTAGCTTAAAGTCAACTGGGCTGAATATACGTTGCCCAGGGTTCACCACTCCGAAGGAATTTGCCTTAAATCCAGATCATAGGTGTTGCTAAAAAGAAGGGTTCAGAGTGAGTGAAGAGTGTAACCAAAACATCAGTTTCAATCCACAAGTAAGTGACGCACCTGAGTTGTACTGACAAAGCTGGCTAAAACGGAGTGGAATATCCAGCCGACGGTAATTGTGGGCTGCTTTGATTTGCGGGAATCGGGCTGTTTGTTTTTTCTCAAGCCGAGGCACTTATGTTGCTATTTTTTGAAATAATCTTCAGGAAAGAGTATCATTCATTGAACTTCGGTAGTAAAAAATGTAAATGCTTGCCTCACCTAATTTTGACTTTGTCACCCATTGGATTTTCACTGATGAGCATTAAAGCAATGACCCCTGACTTTTCGTTATATTTCTTCGCAAGATACTAGATTTAGGAAATACGTACGTTCTCTAATTACTGCCAACGACCATCTCAATTTCCTCAACTTCGACTTATAAGTGAAATTGTTGAAGTATTTCAGAGATGAACAGGGTTATGGGAAAGTGTTCCGGTTTTTCAAGTTGAGAGAAATTAATTGAGTGTCGGCAGCATATAAAAGATGAAACAAAAAGAGATTCTGCAAGAAGAAGTCTTTTTTAAACGTGGGATTGAGATTAAACTTTCGACTACAACTCCTTAACTTATTCATCTCTTGATTATAGAACCCATAACCTTAAGTAATTTATACTTGTTTCCATTAATTTTCGCATAACTAGGAGTCAAACTTTGCAATAATGCATCACCCTACTTATAATCGATTAAATACTTGCCAACCTTCCTGATTAAAGGAGGTATTTAAATCAACAAAATTGATAAGAGTGCAAAGATAATCAGATTAGTGTTTGAATTAAATAGTATTCAAAACGGCATCGTAGTAAAGAGGGAATGCGCTCATTTTGTTTCATTCTCAAACTCTTAACGGCCAAATGTGACATTGATAACGTACCATATAAAAGTTTCTGTCGTCAACTATCACCTAGAGCACGTAAACTCTTTGATGGTTATTGAATACTCATGCATGCACTGGCTTGCTGCCACTTATGGAAATTTTCATCATATATATGGTTAATTTCTTAAATGTCTTTTTTTCAAATTTTCTTATTTGCCAAATGCCACTATCAACCTCAACGTTTGCATGGTTGGTTTCTTCTCTAAGATGATGCCTACACCAAAGACGAGGAAATCATCTGATTTACCTTAGCAATCAGCCAATAAAACAAGCATATTTGTCATTCGCGTTATGCAATGAATCAGTCTGTGTAGATTGTTTGATTGACAATTTTGCTGTCTATTTCTTCTTAAACTGAAATGATAACCTAGTGGATAAAACAATGGGCCACAGAGTTAAAATATTTCTTCTATTTCTCTTTGCAGAACGAGTATGCATAGCACATTAGAGAGTGGGGGGGGGGGATTTAATCGAAATAAAGCCAAATTTATTTGAAAATATGAAAAGCTTTACAATTTCGAGACTTCAGAGGAAAGGGACGCAATTTATGCTATTCCCCTGAGAGCCTTCATGCCAACAGCTGGAGAAGACTTTAAATGGGCTAATTTATTCTAAGATGTCAAACATGATGGAGGTGGGTAACACACACTGACGTGGAAGGATACATCAACACACCACACCTATCGTCATCGAGTTAGTCGTACCTTTGTCATCAAAAGAAGTACATTAGTGTGCTTACCCTCCACGCAGGATAGCTCTCCCATTAGCTGAATCGCCTTGAAAGTCTTCACTTAATAATTTTATTTTACAGAATATTTACCCAGGAATGATGAATAATTCCTATTTTAGCCAATAAAATTCCAAACGAATAGCATTTGTGTGTGTGTGTGTGGGGGGGGAGGGTATGTTCTAAAATATTGCAAACGCCCAACTCTTACGCGTTTAGAATTTTGAAAACGATAGGGTAGTCAAAATTTGCATGTGCTAAAAACTTTTGAGGTGTTTATTACATCGACATCAAGATGGCTGCATGGTTAGTTAAAAGGTAAATAATTACAAATGTGATTTTCCATCTCAAGTTTATTACCAAGCTGTACTTGAAGATTACCGTGGGATTTGACTCCCTAGAGTGTGCTTATACCTCTAAAATTAATGAAAGCGAGAGTTCCATTATTTAAAATTCCAAATATCTTGTCACAATCAGATAAGCAGTAAGGCTGTTTATGTTTTCATAATTTAAAATGACATATACTAATTGGATGAGGGAACAAATAGCTGGCAATTTGAGCCTATAACGTTGAAGGAAGTTATAAGCAAACGTGAAATTATTTATTTAAGACCGCATTTTCGGCTCTGATTTGGGTGAAAAATCTGAGCAAAAAATGCACTAATTCATTTGAGCACACAACTTAAGAAGTAATAAGACGTTCCGAAGTATCTTAAATGGAGAATTTTGTGTTCTCCACCCTACCATTGCTTAGGAGGTTGCAATATGCTTCCGATGTGTGTGGACACCGACTTGATCACGGTGAGATTAAATGCACAAAATCCAGCCTCCTCTAAGGATCCACCAAGAATCAAAATTTAAATCATCCAAAATATTTCACTCTCAAAACCGTCTAAGAAGGTCTTATATGGTTGTTAGATGAAAAATATAGGCAAACAACTGACTATGGTAACGACAAGATTTGTTTGGTGAACTTCTCTAAAATTGTCAGAAGAGGAAAATATTCATTAAAAAAGAAAAATATATTTGGGCAGTGATAATTTCTCGTTTACAAGTTGACACTTTTCTTTAATTTCCAATCCTATGATCTGACCAAAGAGAGCAATAAAAATTCACCTCTCACAAGTGACAAAGCTGGTGAAAACCATTCAAACAAATTTTTGCAGTCAACTGTTTAATTTGGTGTATACTGAAACGATTAAAATTGGTCATGCTTGCCAAACCAGCTGAAAACTAAGGCTCACTTTGACTACGCTACGAAACGGTAAATTGATGACATAAAATGAAAGACCAAAATTTTGTAAACTAGGTAAAAAAAGAAAAAGGCCTTATATGGTTATAATAGGTAGGTTACAAATAATATAAATACATGTGAATTAGTACTAACTTTATCAACTTACTTAGTTAAAGAAAGTAATTGAGCATTTTCAGGATGTGCTGTGTAAATTTGGTGAGGACTTTTGATTTTCGACGCTTTGTATTCTACTTAAATGTATTAAGTAAAGTCGGCATTAGGTATTTTCTTAAACGAGAAATTTAAAATGGTTGCTTGTAATTAACGAATAATCAAATCATTTTTTAGTGGATGGGGTGCGTGATAGACTTACCTCCACGTGATGCACCATGGACAACGTTTATTCACACGGCAAAAAGTCTATTACCGGCATTTAACTTCAATTTATTATGATTAGCTTGAAACGAAGCTGTAAGAGAAATCGCCCTCGTCAGGGCAAATCACAACTTCTATAGATCCTTCAGTGGAATGCTGGAGGGATGTCACAGGACTAAAAGATCCAAATCCTGCATACCTATGATTTAGACATATTTACAATCATGGAAGCTAACCTTACGGATGACAAACTCAAATACTACTAATTCTCAGGTTAAACCTTATACCTTCTTTCTACATACCTGCAAGTTCCAAGTGGAATTCTGACTAGAGTAAAAGAAGGCCTCACATCACATTACAATCTAATCAAGAGTATGGGCCCGATGCAGGACATATAAGAAATAATCAGATTGAATATTTGGAAATGTCAAAACCACTTCAAGATATACACAGTCTATAATCCACAACAGAATAGCCCCAAATTTGATTTTCTGAACATCTCACACAAAAATGTAGTATAAGGAGATTTCAACGCCCATTCCACCAGATGGAGCCATAAGAACACAAACATAGCTGGAAATCGAAGACATGCTTAACAGCAGCAATCTAGAACTTATTTATAGCAATGAGGATCCTGTTACATATCTGCACTACAATGGAACCAGAACAACTCCTGACTTACTCCTGGCTTCAAGCGACATCAGCGAGCATACGCACCGCAAAATAATTGACGATCCTGGTTCTGGTCACAAACCAGTCATTGCTAGTATTACTATCGGTGGCAAAAGCATGACAAGGAAAGTGCCAACTAAGCTATCATGGAACTTCAAGAAGGCTGACTGGCCTAGATTCACAAACCTTTTAGAGAATGAACTTCACACATGTCCCCTCAACTTCAACCAACATCCTGACAAACTTTGAAACCATATCACGAAAATTATGATCAGGTGTGCAAGGAAAACTATTCACCATGGCAAGATGATCAGATGTGCAAAGAAAACTATTCCCCGAGGCAAATATAAACACTATCGAGTGTTTTGGTCTAGGCACCTTGAGGAAGCCTATCGAGTGTTTTGATCTAAACACCTTGAGGAACTGAAATGAGTGTTTTGGTCTAAACACCTTGAGGAACTGGAAAGATAGTGTTTTGGTCTAAACACCTTGAGGAACTAAAAAGAAAGCTGTTTTGGTCCAAACACCTTGAGGAACTGAAAAGAAAGAGAACTATTCCCCGAGGCAAAACTAAACACTATCGAGTGTTATACCAGAGGCAAGACTAAACACTATCGGGTGTTTTGGTCTAAGCACCTTGAGGAACTGAAAAGAAATGGAGGAACTGAAAAGAAAGCGGGACGCCCTTCGCAACACCTTGATCAGACTGGAAGAACGGAAGACGTACAAGCCTGGAGAGGAAAATCAGCTGTCCTAGGGCAAGCCATCGCTAAACGGATGGCTTTCGACAAGTTCATCTCAAATATCACCTATCAAAGTGATGCTGTTCTAAGACAAGCCATCTTACAAGCTAAACGGACTTCCACTATGGCAAGCCATCTTGCAAGCTAAACGCACTTCTTTCGAATCTCAAATATCAACTATCAAAGTGATACCCAACGCACTTTCCAACAATATCAACTATCAAAGTGATAGGAACGCACTTTCAAATTCCTGGGTAACCTCCAAAACAACAATGGACGCACTTTCAAATTCCTGGGTAACCTCCAAAACAACAGGTAAAGACCCAAGAAAGAGCGAGTACGCTTAAACAACAAACGGCTTACCACTGACTCCGAAATGGCTAAATACTTTGCGAGGTTCTATTCCTACAAGCCAAAGAAAAACCCCTTTGTCATAAAATCTTCAAGAAGTATTAAGATACAAGCAAGACAGTTTGGTGAAATTAAGGAAGACACAACAATACCAAATAATATACTTACTGAACCATTCAGAAATTGCGAACTTAATGCTGCGATAAAACAGCTCAAGTGCAAAAAGTCTCCTGGCGAGGACGGTATTCATCCGGAATTTCTAATTAGAATGGGGCCAAAAGCCAAGGAAACCATGCTGACACATTTCACCAAAATCTGAGAGACCAGTCTCGAACCTAATCAATGGAAAGTTGCCATAGAAATACCAATACTAAAAAAGGGCAAAGACCCTTGAAACTTTGACAACTATAGGCTTATCTCCCTCACAATCATGTTGGCTAAACTTATGGAAAGAACGGTTAACAGGAGGCACACTGGCTAAACTTATGGAAAGAACGGTTAACAGGAGGCTGACCTGGTTTCTTGAGACCAACAATATTCTAAGAAATAAAATAGCAGGTTTTAGGCCACAAAAATCAACGAACCAACAAGTAGCCACTTTCTCCCAACACATCAAAGATGCTCTTGATGCAAGAAAGACCCTTACGGCTGTTTTCGTCGATTTCAAATCAGCATATGACTTAGTATGGAAAGAGAACCTAATTCTAAAATTGGCAAAGATTGGTATTAAGCATAACATGCTAAACTGGATAAAAGCATTCATTTGACAAAGATCGTGTAAAGTCAGATACGGAAATGCTCTATCAAAATCCAATCTTTTACAAACAGGCCTTCCACATGGAGCTGTCACAAGCTGCACTCTTTTCAATGTCTTCATCAATGACATAGCCGAACTGGTACAGACAGTCGCGGGCATCAAGTGCTTACTTTATGCAGATGATCTTGTTCTATGGTATTCCGCCCCTAAGAAAAACGCTCAGGAGAGGACAGAAAGTGCCCTAAATTGTGCACTTAAACAACTAGCAAACTGGTGCGACAACAATGGAATGGTAATCAACACTGCGAAAACTGCATTCCAAACATTTTCTTTGGCCCATCACAGCATAAACCCGCTTCTAAGGTACAAGGATACTACCCTAGAAAAAACCAATGAGTTCACATATCTCGGAATGGCGTTTAACACAAAGCTAACATGGAAAAGTCGCATTGCTAAAATAGCAGAACGAATCTCCAATAGACTGAATGTACTGAAGCGTCTTGCTAGTAGCGTATGGGATTGTGCACGCTCAACTCTTAACACCACTTGCAAGATGTTTGTTCAACCGTTTCAACACCACTTGCAAGATGTTTGTTCAACCGATAATGTTGTATTGTTGTGAGCCACTCATTACAGCCACAGAGGTGACTCTCAAACCACTCGAGAAGGCACACAACCAAGCATTACGACTAATCACTGGAGGGATAATATCAACACCCAACCGCTTGACTACTTACGGAAATCAAACACCCCTCCAGAACAAATGCCCTCACTGGCCCTTGAGACAATCAATGTCATCTATCCTGCAGATCAATGGCCCCAAGTCTTCACTGATGGGCCTTACATACAAAACCAAGCAAACGTTGGTGCAGGTGTCTACTCTGAACTCTTCTCTTTCTATGCAGCATCTGGACACAAAAGATCCGCTTTCGAAGGAGAAAGAGGTCATTAAGATAGCACTGGGCCAATTATGTTGCCTGGGTACGAAATTCACCAAAGCAGTAATATTTTCGGACTCACAGTCAGCAATTAAACTCAATTGGAAGCAGGAAGCCACCCAAAATAGCTGAAATATACGAATGTAAAAAACCGTATCAGCTGCTGAGAGATAAAACAAAACAGTGGAAAACGCTATGAGCTGCTGAGAGAGATAAAACAAAACAGTGGTCCTACAATGGATTCCTGGTCACTGTGGCATTAAAGGTAATGAGCTTGCTGACACACTTGCTAAGGGGACAACGATTTTGTAAGGCATGGACCTGCCGATGTCTTTCCACACAATGAAGACCTTAATCAGGAGA
>UZAE01000402.1:0-24284 GCA_900617975.1 Rodentolepis nana | reverse complement strand
TTTGTGTCTGTCTCTTTGCATCTTTAAAACACTCTTCTGTCCCCCCTCCCACCCTCTCGACTTTTTTTCGCTTTGATGTTCCTCTCCCTCTGTGAAGCCTGAAGTCAACTAAAGGGCTAATGATAACCATCTAAATGCCTGCCATTTGATATAAATAAACTTTCCTGGAAAAATTGACCTAATGTCTTAAATCGTAAATCCTTTTAACTTCGAACTCTCTTATTGAGGCACTGAAGATGCCTAAGAACGTACTCTACAAGTTGCACTGGGCTTGAAACTTCGACAATGCGTAAATTTATCAATAAATTGCCTTCCTTTCTTCTGTCAATATAATACCATTTAATTAAAATTAATTGCACGCGTTAAACTTACAACGATCATACTATGAAAGAGATCTAGCGAATAACAATTTATTTTTTCTTCATTTCATGAATCCGGTTGTTAACAGTTTACAAGTAAATAAATAAAAGTGTTATAGAGCAGAAATGATCGAATATAGCTTTGCATTAAATTATAAAAGAACAGTTTTCCCATCAAACCAGAGAAACATCAGATCATATGATTTTTTTGTTTCTAGAAATAAACACCATGCTTTATGGCATTAGAGGGATTCCGAGGAAGCTGCACGTAACTCCTCTGTAATTTCTTGCGAAACCTCCTCTGTCTGAGGACCTTGTGTATTCTCGTCGTCAGTTTGAGTCGGTGTAGCAGGCTCATCGTAATTTACTGTTGCCGCCTTCGAGGCTATGATTGAAGCTTCTTCTACTGGTTCTCTGCTTTCTGTGTTCTTTTCTTCCGACTTAGGAATTTCAGTATCCACTGTCGTCTCTTGAGTTAATTTAAGGGTTGACCTCTGGACTTCTTTCTCAGCTTCCACCGTTCCACTAATTTCTGGAGATTCTTTCTCTGATAGCAAATGTGTTTTATTTTCCGTTTCTATGACTTCTGGAGCTGGTTCAGTTTCGTCTTTAGATTTCAAGATATTCGGTTCATCTTCCTTGTGTGGCTCAACTATCTCTTGAGAACTTGTCTTCGATTTTGAATTAACTTCTTCAGATTCTGAAGCTTCCCATTCATTTTTCTCCGTCTTCTCCTCTGAACTTGGAACCGCTGCCTTCAGCGATGAAGATGCATCGTCTTCAGCAATGAGTGTTTTTGGTTCTATTTCTTGCATTCTTGTGGTTGAATAAGGAGTATCCGTCATTATTTGCGATTTATCTTCGTGACGAATGGTACTTTCTGTTTTTTTTTCTGTTTCTTCCATAATTTGTGATTGTTTTGTTTCCATAGCAGATGAGAATTCTTCCAATTTCGGTGGTTCCGTTTCCATTTCTGCTGACTTCCCATCTACATTTTCAAATTCAACATCTGATTCTGGGGTGATTTCAGTTGGTTTTGTCTCTTCCGTTTCTGTAGTTGCTACCTCATCTACCGATGTAGTGATTGTTGTTTCTGTATCCGAAGTCTCCTTATCTAATTTCGGCGACTGTTTTTCAGTTGTCATAGTTAATTCGGTGAATTTAGAAGTTTCCCCTTCAGATTCTTTTATCAGCTCTTCAGGCTTTGAAGCTTCGGCTTCCTCTTCCGTTGTGGAGGCCTCCATTACTTTTTCCTCTTTTTGAAGTTCTGTTTCTGAGCTTAAATTCATCCCTTCTTTATTATGGCTCTCTGGCTCATTAGCATCTGCTCTTGATTCTTCTAAAATTCCATCATCCGTCGATGGGCTCGTTGAAAATAAATGAGAAAATAGTGATGCGACAGTCTGTAGAGGTGTTGTGGTGCTTTCTATTTCTTCACCTTCTTCTTTCTCCTCACTTTCCAATTCTTCAGCTGCATCAGTAACAAACTCCTCAGTGGTTGCAGGGACAACCGTTGAAAAATGATCCGCATCCTTTGCAAATTGTTCGTGTCTCTCCGCAGCTTCAATTCTTCCAGCGAGTTCTGCTACTTCCTCTTCACTTACAACCGTCCAACCTTGTTTATCGTCCTCGTCATCTTCCACAATGGAGTCACTTTCACTGAAATCCTGTTCATACGGGTCAGTATCGTCGTTGAAGTAAGAATTGGCATAGTCTAATTCAGGATAGGACATACCGTCAAAGAATTGGGCTAGGCCGGTTGAAAAAAGAATAAAAATCAGAAGAGGAAGCCTTTCGATGAACATGGTGTAGAGATTATTAGGGAAACAAAATTATGCAATAGAATTCTTCAAATGGGCGGGTATATATATACAGCGATGGTCATAAATCATTTAAAAGTTATAACCTTCCTAAAATTGAGGACTTTGGGCGTAGACAATGGAAAATGTGCCTTGCTTTGTTTCGAATAAATTAATTCCTGGAGAAATTTCTATTTTAAATTAAAAATAACGAGGGATTAAAAATTAAAGCTCTCGGTTTTCTAACTGTTACAAACTGCTCAATTTAATAACTTATATTTTAAAACAACTCATTTTTATCTAATCCACCTAATTACGCTAGTGTTTTATGTTTTGTGTCATTCGTTCATGGATATCAAATAAATATTTAACTAAAATAAACGTCATTACTATACAAACTTAGATGTTGAAATTCAAACCTAAATCTTTCGCCTATTTGGATTATGATATATAATGGGAAAAGCGACCAAGTTAAGGAACATTTCCAAGTGACTAATACTATAATTAGAAATATGATTAGGGTAGGAGGTTGATGGGGCACAGCTCAAAGCTGTAATTTCTCAAGGTTATTTCCACGTCGTCCATAGCTCTTATCGATTTGTTGACAGCTTTGCGGTTAGTCAGGGCGGTAACTGAAATCGGGCCGGTCCTATTTTGAAGATGGCCTGTTTTTATATACCTGTATTTATATCAAATGGCAGGCTTTATGGTAGTTATCATTAGCCCTCTAATTGTCTTCTGGCTTCACAGAGGTGAGGAGGAACACCAAAGTCACAAAATGTAGAGAGAGGGAACAGAAGAGTGAGTCACTGATGAAAGAGACAGACACAAGGGTAGAGGAAAGGGTAGGGTAAGGTGAGTACTGTGAACGGTCGAATATGACATAAAGTGGGGTCATGGTAGTTTGAAGTCAGAAGTCAACTATCGGTTTAGAGACTTTTTTGAGGCATGAGTATAAGTTGGTCAGGGTGCTCCACAAGGAGGTAAGTCTATATAATTATAAAATGTCATCTACTAACCACGTACCTGTTTTAGTTGTTCGGGATCTGAATCAACTATATCATAACAATATCCTTCGCAGGGAGATAATAATGACGGTAACTAGACTATCTAAGACCATGAAAGTGTAAAGGTGATATAGGAAAAGGTAATGATGTTCGAAGTACCGTAAAATTAAAATGAAAAAAACACTTTTTGTTTATGAACGATATTTTATTGCTCCTGCTAAGCAATGTCGTCACATCAACCTTGTGCTCAAAGCATTCTAATTCTGATTTGGTTTCCACAAACAATGTTTTGAAACTATTTAACGCTATTATCAAGCTTTATTAATAATGATGATTGAAATAAATCACAGAAGTCCGAAATTGTATCTTCGCTTATATAGTAATTAAAATAGTCACAAATCTCCACGAAATCATTATTGAGCAATTATAAACAAATTAGTTAAAATTCTCAATAGCACGCTTTGCCGAATATGTATATTTTATGATTTTTTTACTATAAATTATAATTCCTAACTTAAAATTACATTAGGCAAACAAAATTAAATCATGCCAAATTTTATTAAATTTCTCATAATGTTTTCTACTTAATATTTTAAGTAACAACTATTTAAAATTCAATAGCAATGGGGGGTTGACAAGTGGGCAATGTTGCGTCCATCCCGGCCATTCGAAACAGATTCACCGTTGTTAATGAAAGCCGTAACAATTGCTAAAATCTTAAAGACAAATTGGAGCTTCATTCATCAGGGTGGCTCATAAGATGAGTATCTGTAAGATTATTAACGTATGAAATTATCCATCCTATCCAACACTAAAACTGTAAACTGTGGAATATTTCGAAAAATCGTTAGTCTTCTTGGCCAATGAAAAAATATGAATTAAAACAGAGAAATCAACCTTTCTTGAATCAATACTATTCATCAATAATCATAGAACCCCAAAGAGAAGCATTTGCTAAAATTTATTTTCCCTTCTGTGTTATATGTTTAACGTCGCACGATGGTAACTTAACAGCGATGGAAACGCTACAATTCTAGCCAAGTTGAGCTAGATGGATAATTTTCGCTCAAGCCAACCAAGGGTTTAGAATGCTTTAATAATATTAATTGATATAAAAGTGGTCATAAATGTCGACTTCTACCAAACCCTTAGCCCATCTGAAAATCATTCCCTTCAGTTTAAATATCCGACAAATATTAACACAGAAGCGAAATGGTGACAGAGTGATTTTGCAGGAATCCTTTGAAGTTTAAACCCTTAAAGTTAATGGTCAAAATCACGAGTCGATGTAGTGAATTAGAGGGAAGGGTGCGACCAGATGCTACTTTCGTGTCTTTAGGGTGTGGGCTGCATATGAACTCGACTTTGACAATCTCTGGCACCAATCATGGTTATCCACAGTATCGGCTATTTCTCTATGTATTGCTTAGTGAATAATTTCGCGTGACCGTTCACTGCATGTCTTGATGGCAGCCTTTTCTATCAATGTGTGCGTGATTCTTAACGAGACACACCCCTTTAAGTATGTTAAAACTTAAAAAATCGTTTTAAGGGCTAAATATCATCGTCATTATTATTATTATTCATGGCAAATGAAATGCCCGGTTTGTAATCGCGGATTGCGCCTTAACAAGGGATGTTAAACACGAGTTAATTATCCCTTTTAATTAACTCGAAAACTGTTCAAAGTATTTTTAATATTTTATTCTATTATGAATGCGATTGAGACATGTAATACCGCCGAAAGACGATTTTCTCGCTCTAACATTATTAACAAATTGATAGGAAAGATTTAAATTGTTCAAAAGGCACTCGTCACACGTTTGCTTCTCTATTAGTTACAAAATTTCAAACTGAATCATTATAAGAAAAGTTAAATTCAAAGTAAATCGGTTAAGCATGTGGATATTTCGAATCAGAAATGCATTGCCGATTTCTTTAAAATAATCTTAAAGCTCATTGCCTAGTATATGAATTCACAATGAACAACAATTATGCCTAGTTATTTCAATGCATTTTGCGAATTGATCAAGAAGTAGTAATTGCATTTGCTATTTTCAAACGTGGAGGGTGTATAAACCAAATGAGAGATAGAAGTGAATTTTTGTGCTGAATTATGCCTTATCACTAAGTTAAGAACGGCGTATGTCGAATCGATTTCATAATCAGCTTCTTTTTAACCAGTACTTCTAGGAGTGACTGACTGGATAAGAAATTCCAACAGCTTGTGGGTGTCTGTGTTCCGATAATGGTCGGTTCACTAGTGCCATTTCATGCCATACGTGTTTGTGAAAGGTGAATACCAGCGAATAAATTATTCCACCAAAGTCAACATGGCAAATTATTCATTTGAAGTGAAGGCAAACTCAGAAATCATATAGTTATTTACGGAGTATCTGCCTACGAGATCTTCCTTCCAATTTAGTACGATCTCTCCGGGAGAATAAAATGAAAGGGGCAGGGTTCAATCGAGCTAGACTCTCTGGAAAGAACTATATGCTTTAAAGATAGTAAACGAATGGAAATTTGCGAAAGTGAGGTGTCTCAAATTTGGCTCATTAGTTGAGGCAGATATTCGAAGAATGGTATAAAATAGGACCGCCAAAGGGGCATTGATCCAATGGGATTGTGGGTAAATCACGTAGATTTGAAATCTTCAATGAGAGCATTTATACCCATTTGAGGTGGCTCTTTCTTTCCAACCTTTTCCTCTAGGCGTCTATAAAGTAGAAAAAACAGTTTCCGGCCTGAATCATATCAAATTTGTTCACCGAAATGAACATTAAGCAGATAACTAATGAGATCATCTCTCCCATTTGAACTAAAAGCAACGAATACTTCCAACACTATTCATTGATATATTCAATATGGCATAATGACTCCAAATACAGACTAGGTCTGCTTAATAAGAGTTACTTTGAGACGGGTCTCTCCAAATGAATAAATGAATGAAAATGAAAGGATTAAAAATGTTAAAATATTCGTAATAATTGGCATTTTTGCTCCATTTAGAGAATGAAGAATGCAGCACGAAGGTAAAAATCAATGAAATTTTTGACTGTGAGTTTATTAAAAGATTGCGTGCGTACTGAAGACTCAGTGGGGAAATGACATGCTGTGAAGAAGAAGGTTTAATAATAATCCCTTACAATCTGATATTTGGCAATTTTAGTAATTTCGCATTTTTGTATGAATTCATGAAAGTTATTTAGTAGTATAAAACTTTCATGACCAGATTTGATCTTTTCATAATTTCATCAATTCGGTTTATTTGTACGTTCACTTAAGTGAGACTATTGGACCCATTTCATAGTCCATCAATTGCAGAAGCCGATACGAGAAACGAGCATATTAATCGCGCATAGACCCGAATGGAGGATTGATTAAGTATAATTTTGTTCCTTTTAATAGTCAAAAGCTAATGAAATTTAGTTACTTATTTACTTTCCTATGGGTTTACGTGTATTGTGATTCAGTTAATTATAATCTGTGGTCTTTCTTACCAGCCTTCCTGTACGTGATTGAATGGGACACGCCTTCATAATTGTCCATAAACTCGAGTTAATTAGTTTTTTGTCTTGTTTACCTACCTCAAAATAGATATCTTAAAGACCATTCAAACTTGCGCTTTGCAGAGATTAATGAAACAACATCCCAACTTAATGAATTTAATGCTCTATATAAAGAGGCAGAATGGGCTCCATGGTATTAAACAATTAGCCGATAATTTAGAATAACATAGAGCCCGCCCCAGAGCCTATCATTTATCAGTCCCAAAGTTAGAATTTAATAAACAGAATAGAAAACAAACTATTTTCGCTCTCTAGGGCGGTTGTCAATCACTGCCTGAACGAAATGAGGTATTTGGACATATTCTAGTTACTAAATATACAAAGGAGTGGCAAGACCGAAAGTGGACTGCATTAAAAATGATAGATTACAGTTTAAATTAATTAAATTGGTTCCAATTAAACCATTCACTAGTGCAAGCAAAGATTATAATAACTCAGAAGAGCTAGGGGGAATGGATAAAAGTTATTGATGTGGACTCCCACAGTTAAAAGTGTTTTGCCTGTATTCGACATGCATATGTGAAGTACAAACTAGATTGGCTTGCTATTTAGGTTCTGAAGTGTAGTAATGGCATGTTCTACTTTACTAGTAAGAAATTCATTTAATTCAAACATTTCTTCAGATCTGAAATTATATAATCTCTTTTTTAGCCCTCGAAAATTTACATTCCTTCGGCCATCTTCCTTTTGAATAATGTTTCTGAATATTGTCCTGTGGTCGTTTTTTATTTCTTGTTTCTTTCTAATGGAACACTTTCTGCAGCTGGAATCATCGCAGTCAATACTGATTCGTTGGATAAAAATTGGAAAATAAAAATGCATTTTGAAAGACCGACTATTTGTCTTGAATACAGTAACCTACCGCCTATTAAAACTGTCATGGCACGCTTAATGAAATTAAGATATTTTTTCCAAATACAAAGGAAAGAAAAGCTCACTTAGAGGAGTACTCAAGCTGTAAAGTGAGAATCTCCCTTCATCAGAAGCCCAGGAATATCATTCGCATTTTTCGGATGTGAAATTCCATTAGCTCCATCGTTTCTGTTCAGCAGCTTATTTTTTACTCACAAAAATTCATGACAGGCGTTTATTCGAGTTCACATTCATTTTCTTACCATTAAAATGTTGATGGTAGTTCCAAACAAAGGAACCAACCTGTTGGTTCACAATTTTTAGGTTCGCGGTGGCTTCTCAACAAAATTACGTTTCAAAAATGTAAGAAATAGAATTCTTTGACCCCTACCCCACCCCGCCTCCACTCCAGAATGAATTTTTTCATCAATTCAACTCCACTCTACCGATATGCGACTTGAAAGGAACTGTATGTCAAAAGAAATAAAATTCAATTAAGCCCTCAAAAGCTAATTCTCACATGGATAAACAAAGCCACTACAAGCTGTGATATAGGATAGATTAAAAGTACATTTGCAGTATAAACAACAAGAAACAAAATGTCTTAAAAGTGAATTAGTTAACTCCCAAGTATAGCCTTGAATCAGCCTACTAATTATCACAATTCCAAACCATCAATACATATTATTTACATACTATACGAGAAGAGGAAACAGTGAATCCGGGTTTTGTTGCCTCTCCAGAGGATCTATGATTTACAAAGTAGTTTATCGGCATCAGCACGCTCCCCTATCCTTACATTTTCACAATGATGTATCCTATGGATTTCTGTTTAATTTCAGCTAAACAGTCAGATGATTAGTTGTTTTGTTTTGTTTCAAATTCACTACTTTCCACAAGCTATTGAAGGTTGCAAATCTAGAAGATGGGAATTCATTTGCATTGATACTTATTACTCTGCCCAAGACTATTTCATTAGACTGGACGAAGCTCTAAACAGTACATGTCCATTTGTTGTCGAACATTTGATAAGGCGGGGTATAAAATATATTAGCCAATTAATCATGGAGATTTATTAGAGCATGTGAAGGACACAACTTTACATAAACAGGGCGTCCATAAAATGAGAAAAATGGCTCACTGAACACGTCAGTTCAAGGCAAATAAATCCTTCCAAATGCAAATTAATTGACACTTTTAATGTAAAAATAAGCAGGTCATGGGTATAAATGATAAATGGCATTTTGCTTCCAATATCATTGATACATTAAGCCCCAGTTATTTGTCTTATTTACTCAAATGTCTTTTACTTGTTTCTTAAACAAGAGTAATTTTCTCCTTGTTAAGCATTTGAAACTACTAGAAACTTAGGTCACACTCGAGTATGTTGGATGAGCTGGAACGACTCAGAGGCAAAGACAGATGAGTAGATCAGAACAGCAGTTTATATCATGATAGTTGAAAACACTTTGCTAATTAAGTAGGCACCCGGTAAATCGTTATTGTTACATTTTAAAGGCTACAAATTCAGTTCACTGCAAAATGGAAAGCTTTGATTAACAGAACAATAAGATTTAAGTACTGACAAAACCTAAATCAGTTGTTATTCTATGTAAATACCGAGTAAACAAGCACTACATTGTCAAACCCTGTTTTTCCCTCCCCCCCCCCAGGCCATTGGATCCATTGGATATTACGATGGAGGTGGACTTTAGGAATAGGAGGCTTTTTGTGATTTATCTTTACATACTCCTCATACATGATTTGTCGTTTACGATGATGGCCATTCCCATAACCAAAATAAGGATGCGATGAGGCCGAAAGTGCTTCACCCTTTTACTTGCGTGTTGATCTGTGATTAGTTATAGTTAAAAGGATTCTCATTTCCCTCCAGCATGTCAAGAAATTGTCCTGGAATAGGAGAACCTTAGACAGGGTTGAAGGTCGGTGCTTGACACATGGAGCTACACAGCAAAGATGAATTTGGTGAGAATAGGAGAAGGCGTCGAAATAACATTGTTCGCAGGAAAATACGTGAGAAAAAATTCCGATAAAAGAGGGTTTTCAGAGTAGAAAGAGCAGATAATTTGTTGAAATTGTTCAGAAAGTGGGTGGCACGGAGGTGGTGGGGAGTGAGTTTACGAGGAAAAACGGCAACAGGTATGAGGTGGAACACATTGTCAACCGTGAATGACTGGAGGAGCTTTCTGCGATGACCCTAAAAGAGATTGAGGAGGCGTTGACCTGACGCTCTCTTACATGATCGATTGACGAGTAGACGGTGCACTGATAGAGGATATTGGTAGCATATAAGAAACCCACTTAGACCAATGAGTTAGGGTGCTCAGGTACAACGATTTCGTCAATTTTAACAAAGACTTGGGTGTTATCAACAACTCTAAATTCTCGGCGTATTATTGGGCATATCAGTAAGTACATGGAAAGTAAATCTTAAATCTATACTTATTAGTATGTCCTCAAAATGTATTCTACCCGTCAATATGTGTTTTGATCGCATTTTTAGCCCTACTACCCTAAACTCCAACTAGATTTATACTTCTTCAGTTAGGTATTTATTTAACATATATTTGGTACTATATTATCACATAAATATATATACATCAAACATTATTAAAAAAATAAACTATAAAACTTTAAACGAGTATAACTGTCGAAAAGACTATTATGAGGTAATCGAAAGATTCATAACCGATTTAATTCTTTGTTCCAGATTATACAATACTTAATTTATTGTCTATTTTCGGCAAAAAATTTCAAATTTCATGACCTTCTGTTAGAGCTAGGCCTATTAATACACAAATACATAGGGAACATGATAATTATCACCGAATGTTCATTGAACAGAGAGAGTGTGTCTGAGAGTCCCCTAAGAAGATCGCTATTTACTCCACAAAATTTAACATGTGTTGAAATTATATATGGTATATCAGCCGGTTGATTAATTTTACCGGTCAATAATGTCATTTATTTATATTTGTTCCCTCAATAATGCCAAGGAAGTAATCGGTTATACCAAGTACGTCTATTGCTGGACAATCATAAATTGAGGTTTTCAATTGCCATTCCAAAAAAGTTAAACTAAAACTCAGAATTGAAGTCTGAGTACCCTTTTGGAGAATTTCGCAAAAGGCAGATAGTTGCATTTATTGAACATTTCGTTAAAAATACTTTAGTTTCGTCATATTATTACATACTTTTCTTCGTAATATTTTCTTCCTACGTTAATATAATTTTGAATTAAAATTATTATGATTAGAAGGCTTCATAAAACTGTTTTGCGTTTGTTAATTATAACTAAGTCCTTTGTGAAACTATTTATAACGAAATATATAAACGACTGTTAAATGCTAATCTTATAAACGCAAACAAAAGCTCGAATTCCCCTCAAGCACTAAAGTTGTGGAGATCAATTCACACTTCATTAATTAAACGCCAGAACTGTTGAACGTAACCCTCAGAATGTGGATTGAAATTGATTTCATTGTTAGGGTATAATTCGTGGGCATCTGCTTGAGAATATACTCACCATGAAATTAGATGATTAAATAATTAATTAATACTGTGAAAATTCTATAATATAACGGCAGCGATCACTCATTCCCTCTGAATAACTAATTAGGTGAAAGTTAAGTGCATTCGAAGGTTTTCATGCTACTCCGTTATTTGTGATTTAGAAGTAACAACAAACCTGGAAGTAAATCGATTTTAAGACTATTAACGAGTTCGGACTTGTAATATCTCCTTACTAAAGCAATGATATTCCTTACGTCACTTCTTCAGAAGTTTATTAATTTATTTATAGCAAATGGCAGACGTTTTGATAGTTATCATTAGCCCTTTAGTTGACTTCGGGCTTCACAGAGGGGAGGAAGAACGTCAAAGTGATAAGAATTTGGGAGGGAGAATGGAAGAGTGATTACCAGATGTAAAACAAACAGGCAGACACAAAGGCTCAGAAAGGGTAGGATGAATACTGTGGTAGGAGTCGAATATGACATACAATGGGGGTGATGGTTGTTTAAAGTAAGAAGTCAACTGCCGGTTAATAGATTTTTCTGCCGAATGATTATACGTTGCCCAGGGTGCACCACGAGGAGGTAAGTCTATCCCACGCCCCACTTCTTCAGGAGTAAGAAAATCAAAATTCGTTTTGATCACAGGGGCATTTCCAAGTGCGGATGAATGCGGAAAGAAGATAGAGAAACAAAAAAATGAATCAAGGAAATATGCGAGAGTCTGCTGATTTCACATTCTGTATTCTTCGAAAAGCAATCAGTAAAAAAGTAAAATTTGTCAATCAGAAGGCGCGGGTGGTGAACCATGCAAAATGGCAATAATTGTCCCACGCTGAAACGTAATGCGTGATCACGGCAAAATTTTTATTAAAATGTTCTAGTATTTGGAGAACTAATTCCAAGAAAAGTGTAATTGCTATTCAGGAGTCCATATTGAAATCATTATTTTTCAATCCAACAAAAATCATGTGAATAAGTACAGAATTTGAATTCTCAGGTATCCGCTGATTGAAACCACTTCTAATGGAGTGCCCTTCATGAAATTCCGATAGTTTTGGGCTAGAAAGCGACTTATAGACTTCACAGCATGACCTTGACATATTATGATGTTACGTAATACCCATTGACGTCTGAATTTTTTTGCGTAATACTTTTAGCCCAGTTTTCCTTGACGTAAGAAAATATCCTCATAAATAACATGCATCAAAAGCATGATCACCACAAACCTGAATGTATACTTCGTAGACAAAATCTATATTTTATCATTTGGTTTAATTCCTATATAGCGGTATAACGGTCCAAACCTTTTTATGGATGTGCTTATAGTTGACAAAAAAGTATTTTTGAACCGCCATTTTGGAAACACATTAAGTAGATTCTCTTGCTGATCTGAATTAGCCAGTGTAGTTGATCAACCACTGTACTGCTCTTAGACTTAGCATACATGAACAGCGACTAACGCACAAAATTTGTGCTCTAAATGATTCACAAGCCCGATGAAGATTATTTTCAAGCACTCCACTTGAACGAAAGGTTAAAGTTCTGAAGAACATTAGATTGGAAAACGGTAGTCTGACTGGTATTTGAAGGTATGCTTGGTTATTTCTTTAATTAGCTGAGCACAAAACGAATTTTGAGCCTACGATCTTAGAATTAGGAGACTTGAACATTGACTGCTTCATTAGTGATATTCATTAAAATGTTGCCTTCAACATTCAGCTTGATTGGCCGCACAACTCAACAAAATTGAAATGTAAACTAAATAACGCTTTACAGTTTTTAAAAGCTGGTATGGTTGCAAGTTCCCTCAGATGTCCTCATATCTGGAGCTATTATATCGATTTCCGTGCGATTTGCTTACGTCGCCTGATTTTCTTTTATCTGAATATTATCATATTATAATAATATTATTACTTCATCGCCTCCCTATTGGATAGATATTTAATCACTTTCAAATATGGAGTTTATTGAGAGTTGCATTGGTACCACACAACTTATTCTGAACACTCAGCCTGAGAAGCTCTTTAGGTGTTGAACAAATATATAGAACTCTCAATCACGCCCGCTGGTAGTGATTAAAATGCATGAAAATTACTCCATTAAGAAAATGAATATTTATTGAGATAGGGGTGTGACCTTATAGGTTGTCTGAATGCAATTAATAGATGAATTATTGGTCTTGTGATAAACACCAATTAATTTAAATACAAGTGTAAACAATTTCAAATTTGTTAAAGTTTCAATTTGCCAGGAGTTCAACTGGCTCGTTTGATATTTGTGGTTCCTTATTCGACTAGCAATCTTGAATATATCCAATTAAAAGACACAAGTTTAGCAATTTTTGATAAATTTTGATGTGAATCTTCCGCAGATACAACTATTCAATGATTAACATTTGATGAATTAGAAGAATTGTGTGAGATGCAGTTTCTCTTTTTTTTCATATTAGGCAGCATGGTCCTAACTCATTTAAATAAAATTTTGTTAACCGCTTAAGTTAATAGATAAATGTTTATTTTAAAGGATGCTCGCCTAAGTCCAAGGCGAAAAAAAGAATTTTTATCATGACTCTCTGGGTAGTCAGGCATTTGACGTTTAAATAAAAGTGACTGACAAAATGTTGATCAAAAATCACTTTAAAATTAGTTTTTTTTCTGAATGTCAGTTTTTTTCGATTCGATCATTCACTATCACAAATCGACATCGTGGTTGTCTGGGGTAAAATTTAAATGCCTATTTCCACCTATGTGAAATGACCTTTTGGCATAAATTGAATTACCCTTGACTATAACATTTAAACTTGACAACTTCACTAGTTTAATTCCAGTTTTTTATTTTGAGGCTCCAAAGCATCTAATATGAATTAAGTGCGTTAAGCGCTTTTTATGAATCATCCTAAGCAGTAGGATCGATGATACCTCATTCAACAGACCACAGTCAACTGAGATAATTAAAATGTTGGCTAATAAAAGAAGTCGATTAATTCTTATTAGCTCAAAGTAGTTAAGCCAATCTCTATTAAAGGTAATATTCTTGTCGGATGATCATTAGGACTTTTAAATTCTAAATCCTCTTCTTTATCTCCTAACTGCACTAAAATGAAGTAAAGACTGAGTTTTACTTGTACATTGAAAGTAACGTGATTAATAAATGTGAATTGGCATTCAGGGTTGGACCAATCATCGATTCACAGCTTTTTCCATCATTCCAGTCTCCAAAGAACATGTTTTAAAGTTTTAGTGATCCTTTTTGGTCTAACTCGCGGCCTTCAACGAATGGACACTCTTTAATCTTATGTTCATACCAATAATGTTATGAGCATTCAGGCTTAAAGAATCACATCAGGCAACGGGAACCTTAACCAACTTCCAGTCAATGCGTAACATTTATAACAGTGAAGTTTTTTGCATCAAATGCCAGTATACTTTAGTCACTGATATGTAAGTAATATTTGAACTGACTTAATTTCACAGATCCCGACAATCATAGCTAAAGTGCGAACAAAAACGTGTGAAAATAGCCCTAAGTGTAATCAGCTGTTCAGTGAATTGTACAACTAGCTACTTTTGTATATCACGGCACAACTGACATTTAATCGACCTGTTCACACTATGTCCTTTAACACACGCTGAGTGCATGATAAGAATTAAGTTCAAGTTTTAAATAGATCAATGCAGTACAATCATACTCGTTCTTTACTGAAATGCTACAATCAAGCTTCAGAACATGATTGGTTAAAATAAGTCGGCGAACAGCTTGTCGGTCCCATTATGGTATTTTAATTGGCTTACAATCTCGGCCAATCGCACAATTCCAATTTCTAACAATATCTGCCCACAGGAGTAATTGGATTCCTATCGCTGTTAATTAATTTGCTTGGTTTGATTCAGCGACTATAAATTAATTTTGCTTTAAACTATTTAGGTAGCCATATGCAAAATTTTATCCAAAATGGTATCTTTAACAATCACGGAAAAACGAAGCAACCATTTCTATTCAAATTTCATTAAGGATAAATAAAATTTGAAAATCAATGCATCATATAGAAACCATTAGAGATAAATTTAAAGAAAATGGCATAGCGTTCAGTTTAAGTACAAAAATGATGATACCACATTTGTTGATAGGCATTCGTGTCCAATTTTCTCCACCTTTTCATTCTCGAAATTTGTTATAGAAGCAAATTAGCAGACGGCATTCACTTAGATGCGCACCTCTTAAAAAATTCACTGGAAAAATGTCGATCAACCTCAGAATTTTGGTAATTTTCAAGCTTTCTAAAATGTTTTAGCATTCAATAGGAATAAACGATTTTCAATACAATTAATATCCGATTACATAACTTTTGCCCAATAAATGACTTAGATTATTGAACGGACTTTAAATAAGGTTCAAAATACTCCGAATTGGAGATCTGAGAAAAAAACCAAGTAGAAATTCAATAACTCAAAAGAGTCAGCCGTGGCACAAATGATGGACCCTAAATCACGCATGGTGCCCATGATAATTAGCCCTAGTTCTCACCCAGACCATGGTTCGGTAATATTTGTCCTCTGCCGTCGGCTGTTGATCCACAATGGCCTTGGAAACAAGCATGCAAACAAATACCTTATGCACAGCATTCACTGCTTTGACGACAGCACATATTACCTTCTGATTGGGCTGTGTGTCAAGGTCTCACCATATCATCCATTTGTGTGATTCAGTCCTTTAACCAATCACTTGCAAGCTGAAAAATGAACAAGCACATTGGCGCGTAGTGACAACATTCATTGGCAAGTGCAGGCCTCAAGTGTATATTTAAGTCAAGTAAATCGTGAAAGCGGCTCTTTATCTTTAAGAAGTCGTTTAGTAATGGTTCCTCCAAGAAAAGTGGCAGATAAAGTTTCCAAGCGTGCCTCACATCAGCCATATCCTGCCTCTCGGATACGACATGTATCTCCTCAAACACAATTCCTCATACAGCAAATTGTTTCTAGTCTCAGTAATTTCCGACAGGGTTCGTTTGATGTCTTAGTAACGAGATGATTTACTGCATTTTTTGGTTTTCCTTGACCCTTGTCTAATAATATCTCTCTACAGGGGTACAACCACTTAATGGAAATGACCAAATCAAAACAGGTGAGATTTTATGAGCAATTAATGATTTATCGATTTTTAATGCGTGTTTTAATTTAGAGTGGTAGCCATGCTTCTTGCTGAACCTAATTTTACCAACCAGCGAAAATCTACCTATTATTTTAATAAGTGTTTTAACTTAATTAGATCCAACTGCCATACGAGTACTACTCTGTGGTGATGCAGGAGATTTGCGACGTATCGTAGACGCAGTTTCAACAGCTGTTAATGATGATGCCTTCATCCTTTCCCGAATTATTGTTGCCACCGAAGATGTAAGTTTCAGCCACAAAGTAGATGTCTTAATTTTTACTTAAATATAATGGCTACACGATTTAAGCAAAACAGATGTAAGAACTTGATTTATAATCATTCTAAGTGTAACGAGTTTGAAATCAGTTTGTTTTCATTCAAGTCCCACATTTCTTGCGTTGGAAGCGAATAAAGAATGCCGAACTCACCGAATTTTTAGATTGTTCCCTTCGTTCATGAACTGCCGGAGGTTTCTAAACCCCAAATCGTAGAGTGGAACGAGGCTGATTATGAAGAATATCTCATCGAACGCGTGAAACGCAGAGCAGGCGATTTCGTCATTGGATTAGCAATTGACCTTTCCCCAACCATTCGCAGGGTGCGAAGAATACGGCAGTTATTGGAGAAAGTGAGAATAGTAACTCTAAATTCTCCGCCTCTCTTACTTCCAGTTTATTCTCATCAAAATCTTCCCTCTGCAGGATGGAACATTAATAATTCCAAATGAGGGCAAAGGCTGGAGGACGGCATATCCCGAACTCCTTGGTAGTTTTGTGGTTGACGGAGGTCGTTTCTTAACTATGATAGATTGTGTTCCTGGGGTTGCCGATTCAATTCGTGACTCCGAACTTTATCTTCCCCTTGAACGACGCGTTTGTCCCCGACCTGGAATTATTGATCTTCGAGAAGCTATTCATCATTCCGGCCCAAAGGGGATGTAAATGTTCTCTACCATATGGCTATGCCACCCCTCCAAATTATTCTATATTCCATTTTTGTTTGCTATGTGGTGGTCTTGTAAATCGTCTTCCAAATCCATTCCACTTTTTATCAGAGTTTATTGTTTTCTTACTTCCTGACAGATTTTATATAGCCAAAGTGTATGTAAAATTTTCGCCTTTTCTCTGTGTTTCATCTCTGAGTTGGGAATCAATTTAATATGGAAATTAGTTTTCGAAACGAAATTAGGAAATCCTATCATATTTATCTTCCCACCCTGAAAGATAGAGATTATAGTTGAAAATCGTTAATGGGATCCGTGATAAAAAAAAACGCGGAAAAACGATGCTACACAGCCATTAGCCTATTCGATAATGCTGATTCACGTATACCGGTAATTTAACACTCGTGACTAACAAAGACCACTCTACTTAAGGATGACTAATAAACCAGATGGAGTCCAGTTTGGTGCTTTTAGTAGAGTTTCATGCATCAAGCTTCCGGTTGAGATTGCGGGAATTTAGGGCCGTTAAAGTTACCGCTTTCGTGATTTTTTACATTTTATTAAAAGGCGAAGTTTAAAACGATTTCACATTCCTGTAAAATTAAAGACTTGAATAGCTGGTAGAGGAGAAATGGGTGATAATCCCATTGGATAATGCTGGATTGTGATGTCCAATCGCATCATCAGCGTCCATCACTTCTGCTTATGGTAGTATTATGGGCTTACCACAGATACGGGCATTCTTTAAGAACATCTGTGAATTTATTTTACTTGTTATCTTCTAACCTCATTCGTGATTGATATGTGACAAAAACAGCGCTCCAGCAACAACATCTTTGGATGTTGTGTTAAAATGGATGTGGTTACTGAAAAGAAACTGAAAAGTAGGACCGTGTGAATGATTATTTCTTAATGCATAACTCTGGCCAACTTTAAGTTATCCCCATCAGCGGTCTCATTGTTAAGTTAAATTTCTTTATTCATTTAAGCACATGAACGAGTTATTTGCAAGCACTGGTAGTCAATGCCGAATGTCCCTATTCATGGCAATTAACTAAATGTTTTCATTTACGTACTTACTAAACCAATACTAACAGATTGCAAAAGTAAAAAAATGTGTCCTTTGGTACTCTAAAGCAATGTTTGCAAGCATCACTATCATGACTTACGAACCAACTTTGAAATGAGCTAAGTTTAATCGAGTTCTTACCAAGATCCTAATAGGTGTGATATCGCGCTGGTGTTTGGTTAACAAAATGCACCGTAGTGGTTAAAAGTCGGGATTTTGGCAACTACTCGTGGATAAGATTAACGTATATTTATCAATTTAACAAAATACGCCAATTGACCTTTAAAGCTAGGAAATTGGTGAATTTTTCATTCCCGATTTGTTTGATGCTTTTCTTCGGTTGCTTAGATATGTCGTTTTAGTATTAAGGTTTAGGACATGCCAGTTTGTGCACATTATGCTGGATCTTCCCGAAAACCCATCCAAGGAGGCGTAGTGTTTCTGTCATTCCCATGTGAGGTATGTGGAGCAAACAACGTTGTCGTCCATGGGCAAGGAAAACTCATGCAAACTCACAGGCTCGAAGGTGCTGCCGTACCACTTCGTGTAGGGAGTAAGTGCAGTCGTGAAATTGGAGATCACCCAGCCAACGGCAATCAATAACCCCTGCTTGGTTTAGCAAACTCTCCATTGTAATATTATGACTAAGCTCCTAGTCTGTAACACACATCCCAGGTAAGCACATTCACGTCATGGTTAGCCAGACCTGGGAGCCTTTTCAAACTTGAAGAACTTGAACACATGCCAAGTCTTATTAGTGTATCAATCCGCTACAGTTACAATTATTTGAGCAATACTTTTAATATTTCAGGTAATTTTTATTGGATGGGAGGAAAATAATTTCAATTTTTCCCATGAAAAAGTTGGTGGGCAAAGCTACCTGAATCCATTTTCACAGAAGCCCAATATTTAAAATCAATAAGGAAATGAAATTCTAGGAGACCGGTGATAAATAAATTTTCACCAAATTTCCTCTTGTAGTGTGATTTAAAACCTCGTAATCTCATCAAGGAATTGTATTCCTTATGTTTTACCTCATCAAATAGTACAAGTCCGAACTCCGCCTTGAAAACTGCAAATTAGCTGAGTAATATTTTGAGAATTATAGATTTTCAATTACAAATTCTAAATTAACCGATTGTGACATTACAACTTATTTTGATTATCTTATATTGTATATTTTTGAGTAGCACATTAGCATAATAAAGCTAATATAAGTGAAGCCTTTCAATCAAATCCTTATTTACAATAACAAAATTTTTTCCCATTAAAATTTTGAACTAGAAATTTATTTATATATATCAAATGGCAGGCATTTTGGTAGTTTATCATTAGCCCTTTAGCTGACTTCGGGGCTTCACAGAGAGGAGGAGGAATATCAAGGTGACAAAAAATCGAGAGGGGGGACAGAAGAGTGATTTACAGATGTAAAGAGTCAGATGGACACAAATGCAGAGAAAAGGTAAGATGAGTACTGTGGAAGGGGTCGAATATAACAAGCAGTCGGGTCATGGTAGTTTGAAGTCAAAAGTCAACTGCCTACTAATAGACCTTTTTGCCATATGAGTAAACGTTGCCCAGGGTGCACCACGTGGAGGTTAGTATATTGCGCACCCCTTGAGCTAGAAATTTAAATAAATGAAGATGATCAAGGCACCGAAGGCGAAATGTATACACAATCCTGCTGAAGGAACAAAGTGCTAACGACTTATTTCATGCAAATCATCAGAATACGGATGATGTAATAGTTTTCAATAAGAAGGAAATCGATATCATCATAAAAACCTTCCAATCGCCCGACAATTTCGATACGAAGACATCACGACTATAACCTAAATCAATTAATGTAGGAATTTAAATGCGTACAGAGTAACGCAGTTTCAATTATTCATTTGATTAGTCAAATATGTCATTTTGTGTTTTTCTTAAGAAATTCACTTTTCGGTGCTATATTACCAATGGTAATGTTGTTTTAGAACCAACTTATCATGTTTCATTCCCAAACATAACTCATTTTATAAATAAGACGACCATTTTGTATGAGCAAAGCGCCCTTTGCATTATTACAGTTTTGTACCAGTGGACTAAGACAAGGAAATTCTTGAGTATTTAGTGGCAACTAATAAGGTAAACGTATTGAAAATTTGCGGCAAAGTATACCTAAGACTGCCTAGGGGGACTATATAAGATTCTCAATAATAATTGAATATAGGGTAACTCGATGGCTCTGTCGATTTTGTGAGTGAGCACAATGTTATTAAAGCTGACCAAAGGAATCTCAGGTGCCCAATAGTATCCAAGATAGTGAAATACTGCTATCGATCTCTTTGTGAGCAACGGGTCGTGGGCGCGGACGCTTTATCCCCAAATCAGCGATTAATATTGTTTCTAAGGCAGTGCATTCAATTACTGATTGTTTTCAACTTTTTCTATGATGTAATAAACGCGCCTCTTTCGAATTTTCCTGTGTCCCCACTACTTAAACATAGTCTAACTATGGCGGGAACAAATATCTATGGTAGTGGACTCAGCTATTGTGTGGATCTTCAGCTAGTTAGATTTCCAAGTCAATTACCGATGTTCATGATCCGATGTAAGCTTCATTTCATTTTAATATTAATTTCTCTGTCTTCAAGTTTCTGATTCATCTCCATTACCAAGCAGTTTCTAGTTTCCTCTTAATGCGATTTCTCTTTCCTCGGACATTTTTCCAGTAGACAAGTAATGGATCCTAGTCTAATTCTCTCCCATGCTTTTGTCATCAAAGTTGTTTAAGCATGAGAAGCCAATGGATAAGAATGTTAGCTTCATCACCTTATGCCAGTTAAAAATCATTACTTTCTAGCACTAAAGAATCACACCTTCAGCGGCTATTTCGTCGAATAAATGAATGAACTAAAGAGAATATGAGCCAAATACCTCAATCTTCCCCTAACTATTAAGGAGAATGATAGTATAAAACGACTTCTCTGCGTTATATTGGAAAGAAATTAGATCTGCAAACTTAGATTTGCATTTCTTCTGGTGTCTGGTTTGGTGCGGTTTCATTTTGCACTTACCTCAATTTAATGAAGAAACATCTCAGAGTCCCCAAGAAGAATTTACACGATAATTTTCTGATCAAACTTACAATTTTACAGCATGCTTAAAAGAAAGGTTGGAGGTTAAACAAAATGCGATTGCGACTTAGTAGACATGCATCAAGCAGGGTATAGTTATACTCCACATCTAATGGGTAGAATAGAAGTAACTTTGTTACCAATATAACGACATTCTGTCTAAGCTATGAATCGATTTGGAAAGAGAATTCAATGGTTCATAATCACGGAGAATGAGGGTTTGAGCAGTTAGCAGTTACCGAAAGCATGTTCGTTGCATGTTAAAATGGAGTAATGAAATAGTCGAGTAAACTAAGATAAGTTAATTAATTAATTTAGCTTAATCCAATTTATTTCAAATGGCAGGCTTTGAATTGACTTCGGATTTCATATAGGGGAGGAACATCAAAGTCACCAAAAGTGGGGGGGGGGGGGGAGACATAAGAGTGGCTAGCAGATGTAAGAGACAGACACAAAGGTAGAGAAAAGGTAAGGTAAGGCGAGCATTGTAGAAGTGGTTGAATATGACCTAAAGTAGGGTTATGGTAGTTTGAAGTCAGAAGCCAAGTGTTGGTTTATAGACTATTTTGCCGCATGAGTGTACGTTGCCCAATGTGAACCACATAGAGGCAAGTAAAATCCAAAATAAAGCAATCTGTTCAATCTAATTGTTTTAAAACATAATAAATTACTTCTCTTTTACATTTTTTTCATAATATAAACTATTTTTAACTCCTCTATATATCAATAAAATATGATGATCTTCGATTAGTTCATGTCTAGTTCTGGAGGTCTTCAGTGTTCTAACGATCAAGTCAGACCTGAAATATAGGCATACAGAACAGAATCGATAATTGTTGGTAATCAAACTGACTTGTTATGGAATTTTACAGCCCTATATCTTTATTTTCAAAAGAGTTACTACGATTGGCTAAGATTGAACTTGGAGAAAGACCACAGTTATTTGCAATTCGATAACTAATGACAATCAGTTTGGCAATGAGTTAACTCAATTTTGGATTCACTTGTTAGTCGTTTCGGATACAATTAAAAATGTCCTTTAGGTAGACTGAAATATGACGCGCCTTATTAAAACAAAGTTCTTCGAAATCTAGAATAATAATTTTTCCTATTTTCTCTTAAGTGAAATACTAAAGTGTATTTTTGTATGTATAGAAGCAACCATGACTCATTCATTGAAGTTGCGAGTAAATAATGAATAGCTTAACCTTGTTAAAAATTCTCTTATTACAAAAAGACGTCCTGACCTATTTTCTGACTGATCAGCCAAATTTGTGTATGCACATAGATGCGCATTTTCGGTACAAAATCGATTTCGGCATATATGCGTTTTATTGGTATTGAGCTCACCAAAAAATCGTTATCTTAACTTAATAGAGCATTTCAATAGTTTTATTGCGCAGAACACACGGTTGGATTGTAAGAAAATTAGGGTGGATATTTCGCAAAGCACAAGAGATCAAATCAGTAATTTGCTTGAAAAGAAGGGATCATAATTACTCTATTTTAATTGAAATTAATCTTAATGGATTGTTTTAACAATTGAGTTGCACTTCTGGCCTGGTATCTTACTTCAGCTCATGCAATGACAACCATATTCTTTTCGCGGGTCTCAACAGAACAGAATTTAAAATTGAGGTCGGGAAAAAGTTAAGCGGGCGCGTACATACGCATTGAAAATTAACGTGAAGTGGAATTTTTTCCCTTAAACTTTGGTCCATCGCCAAACAGAATCTTACCATGAAAGGTATTGAGGGTGGGGCACCAATTGCCACCGAACCTAGGCTTGAATCTTTGTGTCTTGACCGAAATATCACATCTATACTTTTTTCTGCCCTTAATAAATATTTTACTGAAAGTTACGTGACTCCCAACCCAAATCACAACTTTGAACAAATAAGTAGATCTATTCCTGCTTCATTTGTCACTTAAACAAAGATCGTGAATTCCTCACCCATATCAATATGCATAGAACCATGTGACGCAAACACATTCGGTGTATTTCAGTCTCATTTAAGGTGCGTCTGCTTAGTTCAATTAACTGGGCTATTAATTACAACGCACGTAGTATTGAACCGTGTGATGTCAATCAAAATGATTGATCTCCTCGCGCTTCTGAACGGTTTGAAGTTTATCAACACCGTAAGCACACAGACTGCTTTGTCTAATAAACCATTATATTTATGATAAACTATACCCATTCACTAAAGAAACCGGCTTGTAAAATTAGCTTAAAAGATACTTGTAAAATGATGAGAAAATTTCCGTGACTTTTAATAGAGTTGGAAAAAATAAATCGCTTTTCCTAATTCTGAGGACCATACGCACAGTATGTGCAATTGGATTGCAATAAACTACCCAAATTAAGATGAACAGAGTTAAGAGCACTTGTTTATTCATGAAAACAAATAGGAGTCAGCACGTGAAAGGTGGATCAGAAACAATATGCACTCTTTCGCATTCGCACGGTACCAGCAAACTCTCTGGAACGGTCCCATATTCACCCAACTCTTGTTGGCATGATTTAGTCAAGGTGGTTTGTCACCTATACCACTGGATTCGCAACAATGAGACTCGAGCTCGTGACCTCTGGCCAGGCTGATGGGCACTTTGACCACTAATATTAAATTAGAATGAGTCAGCAGGGATGGCTTTTCAAGCATCTTCATACTTAGCTTGACTTACCTCCACGTGGTGCACCCAGGGCAACGTATACTCATACGGCAAAAAAGTCTACAAACCGACAGTTGACTTCTGACTTCAAACAACCATGACCCCACTGTATGCCACATTCGACCACTTTCACAGTACTCACCTCTCCCTTTTCACCATCTTTGTGTCTGTCTGTCTCTTTTACATCTGTGAATAACTCTTCTG
>UZAE01000401.1:0-24360 GCA_900617975.1 Rodentolepis nana | reverse complement strand
CCCCCCCAGGTAAGCGTTAGAGAAAAGCACTTTCAAAGTTGATTTTGGAGTTTCGGAAAAACAGAATGACATAGTGCAACAAGATTTTTATGTACTTATTGGCCTAATTGGCCTCCAAGTTAGCGAAAACCCCGAAATTCATTAATAACACGGGATTTTGAAACTTCAAAATTTGCATAAAACTATACAGCACAACGGACGCAAAATTTAGTACATTTTGGCAAATGCAATATATTTATTATAGTTAGCAATAAATAGGCCAAAATTAATGATTTTCATTAAACAGGCCAATAACGTCATGGTCAGCGTTCATGTCAATCTGTCAGACTTCCCAAGATTAGTGTTCAACGGTGTAGAATCGCGGAGAATGTGGAGGATCAATCACAGTGGTTAAGTCTTGCTAGCAAGAGAGGCAGTAACATTGCATTCTCTAATTGGAGGCTTCAGAAAATGTTTTGCTCCACCCAAGTCAAGGGCTACAGGGCAATTAAATTGACTATTATTAAAAAATTTTGCTTTTCCCAAAATTAAGAAATGGAATTAACTGTGATGATTTAAGTGCAAAACTGAGCAGAAATGCAAGATTTTTATTGAATACAAAACGATGTCGCCTTCAATCGTTTTATCAACTTTTAACTCTCACTAGAAATGTCACCATCCACCCCATTCCCCATGTAATCCCCCATCACCTGTCCAGGATCCTTTCAATTCAAAGTAAGTGGGATATATATTTCCAGCAATGACGTTAAAAATTGAATTGATCAGTCACTCTGGCGTTTTAATTGCAATTCTGAGGTTGATTGCATAACCCATACGCCCCTGTGTCGAGTAAATTCTTCTGTAAAGCATGTTTAAGGTTACGAAATCAAATGCAATTATGTCGTCTGAAATTTCCATAAGAGGAAGATAAGACGTGATGAGCCAGATCAAAATAAAATTTAAGAAGATTTGAGGCAGAGTTCTGATTCCTCGCCATCCAGTCCTAATGGTTCTGATTCAACTTCTTGTGTGCTGGATTACAATTTGAAACACTGTTCTGTCAAAAATACAAATTAATGGTGGAGGGATCGACTATTCCAAACCTCTTAACTTCGCATGTCCAATTATGACTAAAGTGGACTTATCTAAACCTAACCCGTAGGCATTTCGTTTAATTGTGATTTGGCTAATGACAAATGACAAATGGTTGCGATGTCTCATTACTAAAACCTATTTTGTCCCCATGCGGGTGTCTTATTTTTGCTAACAAGACGAAGAACTCAATCTTCCCAATCTATTTGGTAAGTGGATTGTAACCTTTCGGTTTGAACCGAAATGCATTAATCTAAATTGCGTGATAAGTGGTGTCTGGCTAATTTAAGTATGGGAAATGTCCCCAAGCTGACCTTTACGCGAAAAGATATTTCGAAATTCCCATAACTTTAAATCGCAATCCATATCAAACATTTAAAAGGACGCTTGCCTTTGGAAATAGGACGCTTTATATTAAATAAAAACGAAAATGCAGACACCAATTTTATGATAAATGGCATGTTGGTTAATGTGGGGTGTGCGATAGACTTACCTCCACGTGGTGCATCCTTCGCTACGTATACTCATACGGCAAAAAAGTCTATTAACTGACAGTTAACTTTTCGAATAATTAAACAGTACTCACCTCACCTTTTTCTTATCTTTGTGTCTGACTGTCTGTCTCTGTTACATCTATGAATCATTATTCTGCCCCCCCCCTCTTGGCATTTTGCCACTTTGATGTTCCTCTTCCTTTCTGTGAAGCCCGAAGTCAACTAAAGGGCTAATGGTGCCTATCATAACGCCTGCCATTTGAAATATATATATATTAGTGATAAGACAGTGCCAAATCTGAGGTCATGATTTCGACGTTGATTAGTGCACATTTAACGAAGTCATGACCAAAACAAAAGATCTAAGCTTGATGCAGAAAAGGATGGGACAAAACTAGTTTATCAACCGAGAGGCTCTAGGAGTCAACTCTGCTCTCTAAACTGGACATTAGCAAATAGTTCTCTTCAATTGAAAGAACTAGCATTAGATACGCAAGTTATTAGAGTTGAATTCTAGTCAATAATATTTTGGCGCATTATCTTACAACCACTTTTAATTTCATTACGATTTTTATGCAATACAGAGGAAAGAAAATCAGCATGGTCAAAATACGGTCCAATGACTTCCAAGGTTAACGCGATATTATTGGAAGTTGACACTTGCATACAATAAGTTCTTGCAGTTTCGACAAAAACCCCGATTCGACAAACAGGATGCTAAGACCGTGATTAAATTTCCAAACACATGCCTCTTCCGGGATGAAATTGACACTATTGGCTTAATTTTTGCGGAGATTATACTGGCGAGGAGAGAAGGAGAGGGGGTGGGCACTGTCAGCCTCCGCAATTCCGAAAATTCCTGTTTAACTCCTTACGAATTACTGTTCATGACTTTAGACTGACTCATAGGTACATCCATTTTGTGCTGGATTGTAATTTTTGGCATTCAAATTTATGGTCACCTTTTTATCACTTATATTTCCCCGTGTTTAAGGTTTACGGCCATTATCATTGAGGTTTATTTTGATAGAAAACTTGCTCTTCTCATATCTCGAAGAATACATTGAATTTGTGCTGTCATACGCTCTTCTTCTACTGTTTGAAAGATAAAACTGCCCGTTGCAAATAAATGGCCTACTTTTGGCAAGGCAACATAACTCCTCGTGACATACTCTACCACGACGTAGACACAAATGCTGTCTGAATGGACAGAAGTGAATAGAATATCATTCCTTGTAATACCAAAAGGTAGATGAATGGATTTGACGATTGCAAGAATTTGTTTAATTTTGGCGGACTGATTAACCGACTAAATTTGGGTTTGTCAGAAGGCCAATTTTAACTAATAATGTGTGTGCTTCGTTGGATCCCCTACCCGTTGGTAGACAGTATCTGAGTCTCCCTTTTTTCTTTTGAGGAGGCCCAATCGAACATGCTTGAGCACAGAAGTTGATACCTGTGGTATGAGTTCATTGTCAAAGGTATTCTGACAGTCGGCTTCATAGCTTGACCTTAACTTATTAAAGAAAGATTTAATAGAAAGCATCTTGAATTATGCTTTTTAAATCAGGAAGAAGCATTTCGTTAATTCTTCACGTGCAACCACTAACATCGCCAGTGTTTATTCATAATAATCTAAAAATTTGTTTTCATGAGTTTTTTTTACGCTTAGAACATGACCAATGTAGGCAAAAGGTAAATGCGCATCGATTCTCCGGTATTGTACTATTTGCTCTAGCTACTGCAAATGAACACCTTTCGCTTCCACTTTATCTCCCGAAATTTCTCCGCTAAATTGTCACAGTTTAAGATAAACTTGCTCAAAAGATCAATCTTCCTTCATTTACCGAAAGCCACCCGTCAGAAGATGATTATCAATTAGTATGCCAATTAACCCCCGTCCCCCCTCATCCACTTGTCTATCGGTCGACTAACATTAAACCACATACGAATAACTACCGTTCAACAGCGCCCTTTGCTAACCATTCATACTGGCGTTTTGCAATCTCAGTAAATACCTATTCAGACCACCTCAATCTTTCATCTCAGTTGAGATTTCGCAAGAGTGGCAGTAATAAATTCTTTGTTACTACTCTCCAGAAAAGTGGAGGTTTCAGTAAAAATGGAGGAGACCTATATAAAATCAGGGTTCTTAAAATCTTCGAAACAGATATACGCATTGCCATCAATCTGTTTAAATTATGCGTGTTTTCTATAATGAAGTGCATTAGAAATAGAACTCCTGATGATGCAAAGCGTTACTTTTTTGCATTCTTTTCGATGAAAATAAAAAAGAATGCCAAAAATGTTTCCATAAGGCATGACCCCAAAGCGGGGATACGGTTAAAATATCAATACTTATCGCGTTGAGAACGGACATTTTGGAAGAAAAGCTCATGAGCCAATATTGAAGGAGACATTGAGAATAAAACTATGAACATCTTTTCACGTTAAACGTCGGTTCAATTTTAGGGTAACAAAAACAAGGATGAAAGATAAAAAATGCACTAGTTAGTCGAGCTTCAAATATGGTTGCACATATAGCGATCACCGTGCTCAATTGCGAATCCAGAGGTCATGGATTCGATCTCCATCGGAGAACATCCAGTGAATGTAGCGGCTAAGCGTGCGTACTGTATGACTAACAAAGTTTACTTTCAGAAAGGGGAGGGTAGGGGGTGCGCGATAGACTTACCTCCAAGTGGTGCACCATGAGCAGTGTATACTTATATGGCAAAAAAGTCCACAAACCAGCAGTTAACTTCCGACATTAAACTACCATGACCCACTGTGTGTCATATTCCCCCCCCCCCTCCCCCAGTGCCCGCTTTACCTCTTCCTCTACCTTCGAGCCTGCCTCCCTTACATCTGTGAATCACTCTCCTGTTCCCCCTCTCTCTCTGTGAATCCCGAAGTCAATTAAAGAGCAAATGATCACTATCATAAATCCGGCCATTTAATATAAATAAATAAAATCTATAGAAAGGCAGCGTAGGGTGAAAAATGCTATATTAAAGTTAGTAAGTAATCGCTGTCATTTCCTTACTAATAAGAGATTAGCTTTCTTAAAGACTCCCAGTAGAGCGATTTGGTGATGTCGACTTTCAAGACGAAATGATCGTATTTAAAGGTATCTTACCAAAGCGGTCTAAACAAAAACAATGGACTTTCAGTATTTTGAACCCTTGTTCACTTCCATTCATAATGTTGCCAAATGCAAATTAGAGGGAGAAAAAAGAGCCCTCCAGCAAGAGACAGAATTGTGTGCCATGAGGTCTGTAAAGTGCATGAGCTAATGTTGCATGTCGCGTGTCGGGGGATAGTAAACTCTCTTTTATTTCTGCGGTAGAAATATCTCCATCCCACCTCCCACCCACTCTCCACCAATGATAGGCGAGTTTTCACGGGAGCAATAAATCCAAAAAACAGACTACCACAAAGTGGAAGCCGTATTCGCCATTCTAGCTTCGACACAAACAAGAGAGAAGGAAGATAGAGACGCGAAAAAGACTTTATAGGGAAAAATTTGACAAAAAGACTTGCGTTTAGGAAAGGTTTTCACTAGATTATTCAAGAAGTCTCCTATTCGCCTTCTCCACGTTTCCACAAATATCATCACAAACAAGATGGAAACAATTAAGATGAAATAAAAAAAGTTTAGTGAAGATGATGGATAAGGGATAGGAGGAGCAGAAAAAAGATAAACATATTGCAGTTGGATGATTGAGTCACATCGAAAAACAATAGATCACTAATATCAAGGCAGAGAAAGTTCATGCTCTCGTGTAGATTTACTAACAAAGAACAAATTCATTTGAAAAAATGCGCGCCAGCAAACCTACAGTCTACAATTGGCAGTTTATGTTACGACACCCAAAATTAAACCTTTAAACAATTTTTGGCTAATTTCATTCCTGAAATTAAAGTTGCTCCAAGTCAGATAATTTCAGTAAATAAATAATTCAATTGGAAACTCAATGTCATAAGGTAAAAAAGAGTTATTGCAATATAAATGTGTAATAACCAACTGGAGATCTTAACAATGGAGATATAAAAATTAAAATTGGATTGTTTGGTAAATTATGATACTCTGTAATAGGAGTAATTACTCGTATTAAAGCTCCAGTTTATAAAAACATAAGCACAAGACATCGGTAGAAGTCGACCATTGACGCTGAAATGTGTAATTAAGGGAATGTTAAAAATAATCGATAATAGTGCCATTATGATCTAATAAAGAAGGAAAGCAACACGGAATGCCTTAGCTTAGGCAAAGAGTGATAACCATCAAATAAGATTACTGGAACTTCACTAAAGAGAACTCATCAGAAAATATCATTATATTAAAGTTTCAGGGCGTTAATCCCTTAAAATCCGCAAATTACTGGAAGTTGTGGTTGGTTAAAGGAACTTCAGACGAATACTAACCAAGTGATTAGCGAGACAGAAAAAAGAATTGCGGATGATAAATGATACAGGGAGTTCTCTTCAACGCACTTTTGTTTAACAATACCACAACTAAACGACGTGATCTAAAAAATGAAACTGGAGGTGTGGATTCTTGGTGTCATCAACTCTTTACAAAGGAAATAAGAAGGCGATGGCGCTTTGAAGAAAAAACACACACAAACCCAAAGATGATCTGTCGAATAGTCGACTCGTTTTCCGAATAGAAGGACATAGCCATAATTAAACGAAAAAGAATGACGCGAAATCACGTTAAGGCGACCCCACCCAGAATTTTCCTATTAAGAGTAAGATGATAAAAAGAACGGGTTCGATAGAACTTTAAGATGGAAAACAAACAGTTGGACTGATGATTATGGAGCATAGATGAAGTGGAGTATTACTGATTCCCGGACCCTCACTTCCTCTTAGGTAACTCTCCCTCCTATGATTTCTCCTGGTGAAAAGTTACGAAAATCTATTTCCTTGCCAGTGGAATCAAATGGTTTTCTAATCAGTCGGAGTGCACCCCCAACTCTTCTTTTCTGACATGATTCAGAAGGACTGCTTGAAAAGAAGTCAAAATATATGCGAATTCAAACGATAGAGCAAAATGTACATACTTTGGCCATTTCTTTTGTCCTCCAAACTGTAAGTTGATTTGAATGTGTGAATTGATTGAATATTCCCGGAACAGCCAAACAACCTGCCGTGGCACCGGATATAAAACTCGCAAATAAGGGAACGGATTTGAAAGTTCGACTCAACTTGGCCAAATCACTTTCGTCTGAGGGCCTAAAAGATAACGTAATGATTTCTACTATGGGATTGATAAGTCCCCAACTAGCAGTTGTGACATTCTATACTTAAGTGTGAACGTTTTCATGCTGATTTTTAACAAGTTGGCGGCTCATTACTTCATATCACTCTGTAGTGTAGAGGATCCATGAGTATTGATTTGATTTATCAATGTAATTAGCTTTCCAATGTATTTACTCGAATAGCAGGCATTGGTTTTCGGATCAAAGGATTAGAGCCGCATAACTATAATTCTGATAATGGAGAAATAACAGCCTAAGCGTTTTAATCATGGGAAAGCATTTGAAAATAGAGAAAGGCAAATTTATCCTAATAAAAGGAAGCTGGACTGGAATATGGCGCAAATAGAACAAAAAAGTCCTATTTCATTTGGAACCAGGATGTGATTTAAACACGAACTAACGTCTCACATTTCGATCTTTTATAACTACACTCAGTCATTTCTTTGGAAAGCTACAACTGCCCAAACCCGTGGGAAGAAGACTTTCCACTGCAACGACACTTTTTTCCGCAAAGAAAATAGACTTGATCATGTTTAATTGCATAAATTTAAATAGTAGTCATGCATATCCAGACGCGGGAGTAGAAATCGAATAGTCAATAATTCGGTTCACAAGAAATGAAGCCTGAGATATTTTCGAGTACACGAAAACATAGTAAATGGATTCCTACCTGACCTTTGATTAATGAGTGATATTGGGCGATGTAATTGTCTAATCGATTAAAGTTCGCTGCTGGTCATAACATCTCAGTGCACTTTTTTGCGTCTTCAATAAACTACATGGTGTTGGATAATTCTGTCTGGCCCTTTGACAAGTCAGAGTAAATTAGACAACACTCAGGAGGAAATATCACTATTACTAATAATGAGTACTTTTTATTTAAAACCGATATCGAATACACGAATTAGATTGAAGAGAGAACTCTGCAAGGTTTTATAAAAATATTTAGCCCACTACTTATAATTGTAACACTAAAATTCCTAAGCTAATAATCATGAAAGTCCTTTCTTCTCATTCCCTTGAAGAGAATTGAATCAGGAATAAGAACGTGAAAGTACTTAACCTACTTCTCCATTACACGCCGGAACCTGATGAGAATACCACTATTGGTACCAACAGCGTTAGACACAAAAGAATCAATTTTCAATGATGGGAAACCACGGTAATCGTTTAATAAAGGCCTATGAATGGTAAAGGGGAGATGGAGATCTAAGCGATGATGGAGGGTATAGTGAGTCTCCTATTAATTTTTTGGAATAAGGTTTCATAATATTTGTCCAATGGAAAGCTCATGTTCTAAAATTCATTTTCTGGTTCGTTTCTGAGTTGCAGGATAAGCTTAGCTACGATGTCTAGAGTGCATATTAACCGGTTGCTTACATCATAATCCTTCAAATAGTTGAAAAGGCGATATTCAGTAGCTGAAAGTATTCACATAGTAGAAGTGAGGCAGGTACAAATCGCGTTTACTGAAGATGCATATTAATCAATTAATGAACACCGATAAGGCAAAATCTAGCAATAACTACTACATTATTAATCTCAAAGGAAACAACTGAAGTGGAGCAAAGACAAGATTCCAGCGAAGTAATAAGGAGGAGAGAATACGGGAGAAATCTTAGGAATGAATATGGAGTACCACAACGAGTTACACATCATTTGAACTATGTAATCAGCTGTACTTAGGCAAAGAAATAATTCACCGCTTCATTTTCCACAAATCAAATGTCATGATTCACCTTTGGGAGCTGTGAAAAAAATTTTGTCCACGATGTTCAGTGTTCGCTGATTGACCGTTTACTTAGAATGATCGGTCTTATCACTTCTTTTTTTCTCGAAAGGCAGGAAGTTGAGCAATGCAAACTTGCAATACTTTTCACTCTTACAGGCAGAAAGAGAAAGTAGATGAGATTAGTTACTTTCTCTCTTTAAATCTAGCTCAACTCCTTCTAAGTAAACTCTAATAATAACACAGAGCCTCCGGGGCGAGGAACTCGAATTCCGTTACCCTACTTATTAGATTGGCATATTTCCTGTAGTCGACTATTCCATCCATTGAGTGTGCTTGACGGACTTCATTAGTATGTGCATGGGCCACTAGACCACCGACACAACACATGTTTTCTACCAAAATAACCACTTACGGAGTGGAGATTAATTCGTACATTCGAAAGAGACCGGAATCTTGAATTCCATAGCGACTGAGAAGGAGAGCGCCTCCGTCTAATGTGGGAGGTGCAAAAGGAATAGTCATACGACTTTTACTGGCCATATCGCCTTGATCATCACCTATGACTTCATCTCGACATCGCAGGGCATTATCTATATCTTCGGCGGTGTTACCCAGAACTTCTTGATCTTTATCACTGAGTTCACTCATGTGGAATAGAGCAGATCTACAAGAGCGAAAATAAAGAATAGGATTTCTTTCAGATGATATAATACCGTCAATGGAAAAATGAAAATGAAGAAATGCCACCCAGTAATCCAAATACTTTTTAGTTGATTAGTTATGGAACAGTTATTGATCAATAGAAACACTACTCCTGTTGAAAAGAACCCTCAAGCAGAATAGAAAATTACAAAATCAATAAGCAAACCAGCTAAATGCAAGCTAAAACCATTAGAAGACAGCAAATTCAAATATTGAAAAACACTTTATTAATTCAAACAAATCATAATTTCAAGGAGAAATGTTCGCACAAGATATGCATACGTAAAAATAGGGCACAGACGAGAATAAGTATCAACCTTTGATAACACCTATTGGGCGCAGTTTGAGGACTTTTGAACTGATTCCAGCCTCTTGGCCTGGCAAGTAAAAAGCGATTTAGGAGCTAACAAAACTACTACTCACAAATCATTTAAGCAGAAATGGAAGCTTACAAGTGTTGACCACATCAGTGACATTTTTGTAAGACTCAGGAGCCTCTTCCATGACCAACTTCGGCGAGGCAACACGAATAGAGATACCGTTCTCTTGTAGTTTTGCTAGAACATCCGAGTATTCTAGTGTTCTCCTGGACTTTGCTCGAGAAATCGCACGACCCTAGAGCCAAAACAAACGCCACAGAAAAATTTCAACGAATATGTTAAAGTAAAAATCAACAGTAAATCAATCACATAGCTTATAAACGTCTAACTGCACTTCCCTTCATTCCAGTACTATGAAAAACTCTACCCATACTGGGAACTAACAAAAGAGATACCCATAATTATCCATTGAAAATCGAAACTGAACAAAATTGGCTACATAAATTCACTGGACTATCTTCACTCCATGCGAATCATCTGCTTCTCCATACGTCTCGAAATAAAACCGACAGGAAATGTTGAGGATAACAAGAAAGAAAAGGAAAAAATAGGTAAAATGTCACGCCTTCGTCAAATTCCACAGATGTCAATAACTTATATTTTTTTAGGAATTACCAATATGAAAGACCACCAATGGTGGTGAATGAGCCTGGCAAGCAGGATAGACAGTTAGAAGCAAAGTGATCGATTTTCGGGAGAACACATGTGCGATTCCAAGTTAGGGGAGAACAGTAAGCGGAAATTTGTACTGCATTCCTCTACGACAATGTGCATTCCTGCTAGTCATGTGTCAAAGATTCTACGACTCAAAATCGGTAGCAGCCATTATATTCATTTGCCTCTAACTTGGAATTAGAGTTTATGGCAAATCCTGGTATTCAACAATTTAGGCGCACTTCATTGTATAATGTGTCCTCTGTGAGATTACGGCTTAGTCACAGTCGTACAAACCCAGAAGACAACTCGTTGCTCAAACGATAAGTCATTCATAATGGATGTATTGTTGCTACGGTGTCGAAATCGTATAACCATACATTAGTATGGAATCTTTGCATAAAAAAAATAAGTAATTCAGCGTCCTAACGTTCAAACATTTCATCCCGTTCATACAACTAGCTAGGTAAGCTAATTTACAACGGATCAACTCCTCAGAGCTACGGTACAAAACCCTCTAAATTCAAGGTCTGCATCATTTCGTTCAAATATTAGTTAGTTGGTACTATCTTTATCAACATAACTTTACTGGGAAAATCTTGGGTAGGGCTAGCCAAAGTACCTTTAGTTCAAGTTGAACATAAATTACTAATCCTCTAGTAATCCGGTTCTATCTCCCTTCCGTTTTAGCGGAAAACCACCGATCTTTTTAAAATTATCTGCCATTAATATGACACTTATTAACTTATAATAAATAGAAACTTACAGCTCCATGACATGTTGATCCGAATGTTTCTGTCATGGCTTTATCAGTGCCTGTCAGCACATAACTACAGGTTCCCATAGTACCACCGATAAGAACGGGTTGGCCAGTAAGCTAAATGCAGGAAAAAATGTTATGCCCTAACAATTATGAAAGCAGAAATTAAGAAGAAATTAATTTTACCTGATAATCAACGGGAATAAGTGGATGATGTGGGGGGAAAGCTCTAGTTGAACCCTTGCGATGAACCAGAAGCTGTGTCGGCTTACCATTGACCCAATGCTCTTCCACTTTGGCAATATTATGGGACACATCGTAAATCACATGCATATCCAAATCATCTGGTGTGGAGTTAAACATCTTTGCAAAGGCCTAATGAATCAGAAAAGCATCAATTTAAAGACAGACTACTGATGTCAGTTTAAGTAACCAAATTTTTTTAAAACCTGGCGACTGAGGAAGGTCATAGAAGAGCGGTTGACCCAGGCGTAATTAGCAGCTGCTGCCATGGCAGCCAGATAATCTTGACCCTCAGGGGAATCAATGCGGGCACAAGCCAATTGCCTGTCATTCACAACGATATTGTCCCGCTTCATTACTCGCTCCATTTCCTGAAGGGCATCAGTAGCAACCTGAAGGGGAAATAAGAGATCTGGTTATTTAACATAGGACAATATGAAAAGATGAAGAAAAAACTGAGCACATTATAAAGGTAAAATCAAACACAAATAAGGTCCGCATAACAATGAAGGGATCACGATTGCCCAATTGCAGTTCCACGTAGCCAATGACAAAGGCACCGAATGTTCATCTCCCCTTTATGCATAATTTATTGACCTCTTGACTGACTTAAGTACCATCTCCATTTTTTCTTTCTTTTGTGGCCAATTAATGAATATAAGAAATAGCCTTTCATTGCTCTAAATAAGATTAGTAGGCAGTTAATTATAACTTACAAGCCCACTGGACAGTAAGATAGTGGAAATTGGATTATAAAGATTAATGCAAAGTTGTATTAAGCTAAGTTCACTTATATTAATTAAAATCGTAAATGGTATATAAAAGCCGTTCTAAAATTGCAAATATGGAATAACCCCACCATCCATTTTTTTAAACTCAGTCAAATTAAAGAGTAGGCTTCCTTTCGGGTTTAGATGAAAATTAGCAAACAAAATACAATTGATTCACAATCGCAAAAAGATCGTCTTGAGCCATAGAAGCCCCAAGAAAAGTTGCACACCAACCGTAATAGAATCTGCGCAGAACTACCCTGTTTCAAGGTCGATGGTTTAAATTGCTCATTCACAAACCCATGATGGTGACTTTGGAACCCATTAGAATCTTTGATGGTGACTTTTTAATTAAAATGGATGACAAATAACACCAATAGTTCATGAGAAAGAATCGAGTAGTTTCCCCCAACTACACACAATTATAAATTCACAAAATTGCAGCCAGCGGCCACAGTATTTCAGTCATCATGGATTAGGAGACCATTAATGCCTGTCACCTTAGCATTAACGCTAGATCTGGCGAAAAAACTAAGAATAGAATGGATATAGGGAAAAGCTCTTTAATATCACAATATGATGCAACGCAAACAAAGACCAAAAGCACACGAAATTCTTTAATAATGAGAGTCAGGTGACATTGGTACGAGCCCCGTTGTAAAAAGAGGATATAAACAGACAGTCGAGATCTAACTGAATGTGAACTCCTCATTCCGAAAAAAACTTTCATCACCTGTTTTAAAGTTAATTGTCAAGCCAAAAGGTAACCAGAAGGTGGGAAATGTAGTTTGGATTTACCTGATGTCCCAAACCACGGCTACCACAATGAATCATGAGAACGACTTGGTTGAGTTGATCAATGCCCATCTTTGAAGCAGCATGACGATCAAAGATCTCCTCAACAACTTGAATTTCTGCATAGTGATTTCCAGCTCCAAGTGTGCCCAATTGTGGAAGACCGCGCTTCTTGGCCCGCAACGAAACCTTATTTGGATTGGCTTGAAGCATTCGTCCATACTCCTCACAGTGTTCCTTATCATCGGCCCATACGTAGCCTAGATATAATTGAATCAACCAATAGTAATGGTTAATAGAACCGGAGTGACAGATGACACTAATTCACATAGGAACTCAGTGGTCGTATCCCAAACTGTGACAACAAATAGAAGTGGTTATGCACATTAAGAAACAATTCACATTAAACAATGTTCGTTTGATTCTCCACCTTTATCATCTGCATTTCTACCCAGAGATACTGGGAAGCCAGAAGACAGCTAATGAACTGCTATTAATTGGCTGCTATATATATACCCCCCCCCCCTCCCCATGGGAAAAGCTGAAGTCAACTAAGGGGCTAATGATAAATAACATAAAGCCTGCAATTTGAAATAATAATAATAATCCTCTGCATTTCTTACTCTGCTTGTTTCGAGTTAAAATGATTATTCATTCCTTTGATTTGCCGTTAGCAATAATAATAAAATAATTAATATAATGTTAAACTAATTTATTCGGCGTCGTGATTATAATGAAAAATGCAAATAGGTTAACAACTGCCGTTTTAATATGGAAAATGCATTGAACAAAGAATTTTTTACGAAGTTCAGTTTATTCTTAACCTATGTCCAGATGCATGTGATTTAAAGCAAACAAAGAACATGAAGATAACACAAATTAAAGGACCTCGTTCGTTTTAATTTGACCTTCAAAAAATCTATCGTCAACTAATATTAGACAGTCTTTATTCAGAAATTATCGATCTACTGCATTGGTATTCTGTATGTTTCAAGAACATGTAGCATAGTGACTCATAATTCTCCCATAATTTCATTGTAATAAATTTTTATTGTTCACTTATCGACGAGCAAAGAACACAGAATAAATCGGCTATTTAACACGCCTTGAGTTACAAATACACAGTCCCTCAAATTTCATTTTAATATATCATCTTGTACTTTTTTTTGGTATTCTCCTGGCCTCTAGGAAGTTCATAAGTTCTGTGGAAAGATGCCTGGCTTACTTCGACCGGGCTATTAAACTAACTTTACTGTAGGGGTTAAAGCTACTACAATGATTGAGAAATCAATATGAAATCATGAACTCACCTTCTCGAAGGGACCAGTCCATACCCATTTCCAAAGCTTCATCAAGATTTCTGGCATTCATGGGAATTATGCCCTTTGATCCCACTCCGACAGGGATGTGATCAAAAAGGGCTTGTGTAAGTTGTTCTTTCACAGGTAGAACATCTTTCAGCGTGAGATTGGTACGAAGCAATCGAACACCACAATTAATATCAAAACCAACACCTCCGGGAGAAACAACTGCCATTGGATCGGCCATATCAAAAGCTGCCATGTTGCCAATTGCGAAACCATATCCAGAATGAACATCCGGAAGACCAACTGATCTCTTTAAAAATGTAATGAGTAAAATATTGAAACATGATTAAAACGGAAAAAGGTGAAAGACAACATACATGGACAATGCCCGGTAAAGCAGCTACGTTTGCTATTTGTTTCATACCGGGAAGAAAGCCACCATAATCACCACTTGTTGAAAATTGACGCAACTCATCGAACATTAACTTGCCCAAGAAGTCGTTTACATAAAATACGCCTTCGACCTAAACCCATTTATTAAGCATGTAAAAGTAATTAATAAATTTTAGAAAGTAAATATATTTAATAAATGCATAGGTCCAATGATTTAACTACCATATTTCAAAACACTCTTATCAGCTGAAAATAATAAGTATGAAATCATATTTCACAACAAGAATTTGATACAATAACTTGAAAGCGAATAACAATATATAAGCACAAACCTTCATATCTGGAACAAAACCTTTTTTGATCTTCCAACAACATGGAGAAATCTTTTCTAGAAACTCTAATTCCTGCTCATATGTTCTGGGCATGACGAAGGGCTAAATAGTTAAGGAACACAAGAGCGAGTGACCATTGATGAAAAGCGGGTTATTTGTTCTGATATTACATAATTACGATTTAACAACTATATATTTTTTGATCGAAAAAATCAGTACCGTTTATCCGATTAGCTACTAAATATATAACAAAATTATTTAACTATGAGCATATTTATAACATTGATTTGTTTGGATGGCGAGAAGCCTCACTTATCTTGAAGAACACTCATCTAACGACGCATGATTCCATTTTACTTTAATTCGGTTGCGAAATTGGGTGGTTAGCCGAACTACCATAAGCATACTCGTCTTTCCAGAAATCTATTTAAACTAATGTATGAGGCGTAAATCAATAATTCGGATATCCTGAATTAAAAGGAGGTTCATATTCCAAGGGTTGATGGTCTGAGACAGCACAATAAACAATGAAAGTGCGGACATATAGTATTCCAGAGATAAGGAAATTTGGAATCATCAAAAATAGTCCATTGCAGATTCTTATCCACTTGAAATTATTGCCTTGTTATGAAATTTCTATCCTGTGTAATCGATTCGACTGTTAGAAAAAGCATATATTTCAGGCATAAAAAGAGCCAAACGTTTTACCCATTGCCTTAAAACCCATTTTTATCCACCTTATCGACCACCCCCCACGCAATAATCCTTTTATTTTATTTTCCAACATGATGATATTTCCTCCTCAAAATAGAAAAAGAAGTGGGGTTATTTGATTTAGCCCATGAATTGATAATTAAATAAGAAAGATTATTAATAAATTATTGTTTCACAAATGTTCAAATCTAATATAGTTTACGTTCTGGTTCGATATAATGATATCATAGGCATTAGGTTTCAGAACTCTTTATTCAGATTTCAATTAATGTTTTGCAGTTTCCCCCGAAATATTGCCATGGCATAGTGTAGAATAATCACTTATTATAAGCTTTAAATTATGAAAGTCACATAGGTATATAATAAAAATTAAAATCTGGCTCACTTAAAAAATATATTTAATTTAAAAATTTTGGGACCACATTTTTCTCATTTAATTAGATTAAGCGATAGCTGTATCAATTAAATCCACAATTCACTAAATCAATTCTTCGCAGACGGTCAATTCCGTCGCTTCAGAATTTTATGATATCTGCCTAGCGGGGTATTTGTAGAGTCGTATTTTTCCTTTTTGGGTAGTGATCGCTTGTTTATTAAATTGTATAACGATTAGTTTAAATTTTCTTAAAATCGGTTATTAAAAAATATGCTTTTTCATTTGATCGTGCTCATCTTGATTTTCTAATCTTCAATATCATTCCCTGTCTTTGTTTAGGCTGTGGAAATGTGTGCTGCATCTAGACGTCTTCAAAAAGTAATTCCTCAAATTGTCATAGTCTATATTTCCTTTTAATTTCTTACTAAATCTGTCTCTTATTCCGTTTTTACCTTGGCGTAGGAGCTCACAGCAGTGAATGAAAAGGATATTAAAGAATTCTTCAAATTAGACGAACCTGGTGATAATCTTAATTGCTGGACCGGCCTTCTTCTTCCCGTTCGTGACTTCTTCATTCTTAATTATTCTGTTTATTGGCGTTATATGTTGTGTATATTTATAGGATAAACATCCATTCGATAAAGGAGCTTTCCAGATTCAGATAATTTTCGAGCCTGACTATCCTATAAAACCACCAAAACTAACATTCAAAACTCCAATTTATCACCCCAACGTTGATGAAAAGGGTCAGATTTGTTTGCCCTTGATTGATCCTTCAAAATGGAAGCCGGCCACAAAAATCGTTGAAGGTATTCGGTTTTATATAATTTGAATCACTTTTTGTTATTCCTCTCTTTAACGATGTTATTTGGTAATTAGTCATCAAGGAATTGAACCATCTTATCGCAAATCCCGAAATTGAGCATCCGTTGAGGCCCGACTTAGCCGAGGAGTACGCGCGAGACCAAGCCACGTTCAACAAGAAGGCTGCGGAGTTCACCGCCAAATACGCTGTCGGCCGCTAATTTGAAATCAGTACTTTTCATTTTGCGCTTTAACGATTTTCCTCTATCTATCACCTATACATTTCCGCTAAATCATTCAACCTGTAATATCCTTTACCTTTGTTATACACGCTGCTCACTATTTGCACTTCGAGGCTTACATGTAGTTTCTCTGGGTTTTCGTTGTCTTAGCGTTCAGGTTGTGGGTTATTGTAGTAGGTGGTCATGTGTTTTGAATAATCTAGATAATCAGTCTTGCCCATTAATATACTGCCCAACAGACGGCTAGTACAATTTTGGTTTCTTTTAAGAGAAATTCTTCCCTGCGTTTATTTGTGTTTCACTTCTCCGTATACTACAATTCCTTGCAACTGTATTGCATAAACCTTTGTCTTCTGCTTTACATTCAATTGATCCACTTTAAGTAATTCCAAATTGTTCTATTTCTGCCTGTTTGTTCGCTTGTTTATAGTCAAATAATAACCTATTTTCAGCACATTGTGAACTACCGGTAACTATTGTTGAGTGGGTGTCGCTATGGTGATTTATGTCTCGACATTTTAGTGGAGGTCCGTATTCTATAAATGAAGCCTCTGGATTTTTATGATGATTTTAGTACTACATCTTTAAGATAAGATTTTCTCAAGAATGATGTTCGCTTTTGATCATACTCGAAATACGCCCGAACTCTCTCCGAATACTAGATACTTTTACACGAATTATAAACGCCTACTAGGATTGGTTTCTGAAGAGAGTAGGGCTTCAATATTTTACTCACATTTGCATACTTTTAAGCGCTCCGAGCATATTTATTTGCATTATTATTATTTGTTTAGGTTACCACTTCTACTGTCACTATAATATTACATACTTTTCTTGAAATGACTATTACATGCATAATCTCTTATGGTGTGTTTATTTAACGTTATATGCTAATTGTTCAAGGCTATTGGAAAACATCTTCTTGTCTTGCAGTCATAACTTTCTTTTTAAAGCCACTTTTATTTGAGTTGTGCGCTTTTCTATAAAATCATTCGAACATGGATACGAGACTAGCCGTTGTATACTATCGAGGGGATAGTGATATGCAGAATATTTTAGCACCCTTGGGAATAGAATCGGTAAGGTAGCTATGTGCTCTTGGAGGTTAATTCTTCCTATGAACGTGGAGAACTCGTTGTCGTTGAATTCTGGTTAGAAATTCATAAAGACCATATTGGTAGGTGATTTATAAACGTGAAAAATCAGAAAGTGTTTTTACTCCCTTCTTGGGATAGATTAGGGTTCAGCGTTCGTTGCCAGTTGCTTTGCACACATCAGTATGTGCACATCGACCTCGAAGTCACTTGACCATCAACTTAGTCATGACAATCAACGTTATCTTTGCTAATGTTTAGTACTAAAGTACACTTCAATTAGCAGTTATTGGGTGCCATGATGGAGCTGGAAAATTCCTTAGATGGTTTTTCACTAGGTAAGTTTTAAAAAGATTCAAAAATCACTCATAACTTCATTGGAAAGTACTAAATAGATTCGCTTTAATAAAATATTATTGTCGCTTCCAATTACAGTTTGAAGTAGAATGCTAAAAGACCTATGCATTTGTATAATTCGACCCTCAAATGAAGTATCTATAGATGAAAGGTTGTGTGCCAGTGTCGCATTGGCCACCATGGGCATCTGTAATGTCAGAGGTCTCATGTGTATCTCCCATCCGCGCATACCTATTGACCGAAATGTCCAACCGCACTTGTTGGGCCTAACTAATGTAGATGGATGCAAAATTCGACCCTCTCATCTACGTGGTCTCATGATTCCACTCTCTAGCTAAGATGAGGGTTGGAAAACCCGTTCTTAATTGGTCATGAAATGTAGGATTTAGTATAAATTGAGATATTATGTTAGATTTCTCGCCGATATGTATTTAAAGCTCTCTAGACCGAACTACCGTTAAACTTTAATCCTTTCTAGTTACATTATTTAACTTCCCATAGGTAAACTCGGATATTTGTGAAGATTCCATATACTTAGGCTATCTTCTATTCACACAATGCATCTGTCAATACCTCTTGCCGATTAGATTTCATTGCCTATTTTTAGCTGATTAGTCTGTGATGGCACGCAGTTCTAGATTGAGGGGGGGGGGGTTGGAGAGAGGGCCCTTGTTATTTGTGTTGCTTCTATAAGACTACGCACTAGTCTGACTTCAAAGGAAAAAATATACGGGGCTTTAAACTCATATAAAATTATTAAGAAATGAGTAGGTTAGTATAATTGATTATATGATAAATGGTAGGTTTTCCGGTTAGCTAATAATTGCAGCAGTGATTTCTCCACAGGTGGTTATACACGCTCAGGTAATAAAAAAACAGTAATTAATAGCTCAAGTCACGGGAGATGATGCCTTATGGGCGTATTCGAGTGTTCTCAACTTATTCCATATGCCGTCAAATTACCTAACTATTTATTTATTTCAAATGCCAGGCATTTTGGTAGTTATTATTAGCCCTTTAGCTGACTTCGGGCTTCACATAGAGGAGGAGGAACATCAAAGGGACAAAGAGTCGAGAGAGGGAGGGGCAGAACAATGATTCACAGATGTGAAAGAGACAGACAGGCACTAAGGCAGAGATAAGGTAAAATGAGTACTGTGAAAGTGGTGGAATATGATATACAGTGGGGTGATAGTAGTTTGAAGTCAGAAGTCAACTGCCATTTAATAGATTTTTTGCCGTATGAGTATACGTTTTCAGGGTGCACCAGGTGGAGGTAAGTCTATAGCGCACCCCAATTACCTAACTAGAAAAGTAGGCTCATTTAGTACACTTTCGCAAAAGCTGCACTTGTATGTGCTTCATTCTGGGAGGCACCAAATCTATATATTTTAATTTTATAGTACACAAATAGTCTATTTTCGCCTGTGCATATTCTTTTAATTTTTTTAGGGGGCATTATAAGATTTTAGAAATCAATATCAAACTTTTTAGGCTTGTAGAGGATTACTACACAAATAAGCAAGATCTCTCAACAATAGCAATGAAATAGAATTGCTTTGATCGTGGTTGTGTCAGTGACCTAGAGCTTAGTCAATAAACTAAAATTATGGCGTTTGTTAAACAATGCTCCGTCTATTGATTAACAGTTCGCCGGCTGATCTTTGCAATTAAGAACGCACTTGCTCCTTAACTGAAAAGCACCACGGCCGCACCTTCGAGTTTGTCTGTGGGTGTGTGCGGGATTTCTCTGTTCAGCCATTTTAGCGTTGCACACTCCACACGCTCCGCCTAATCTCGGTACTTAAATTCATTCTCTCTTCTTGTAGGTACTTTTGTTCAAAAATTCTTTGTGTTGAGTGACTGAATGGTTAAACTAATGAGTGGTTAAGTAGGGAAATTGAAAAAGCTCTTCGTAACTGTCATTCATTCTTGAAGTTTTAAATTTCATATTCTTTGAAGTTTCTAGTAAAGATCAACCTTCCTTCACAATATTTTTCAGACAAAAGTGCTAAACTATGTTGTTTTTCGCATAAGGTATGCGAAAGCGATTTCCATGTGAGAGCATATTCTATTATTTGGTTTAGTAATTTGTTTCCGTTGAAAAGACAAACAGCTTTACAATCTTTCCATAGGGTAGTAGATGCGAGAGTTAAGGAATCCGGAAAACCTTATTTATTCAGATATTCAAATTTATCGGGTGTACAACTATTTCAAGCCGAAGTTCTTCTAACTAATTCCTTCTTTTAGTCATCTTGCTCTTGACAAGGCAAATTAGAGGGACGCCTTTTCATTTGTTGTCATGACGGCCGATCTTAGACCAATGTAAAAAGATCAAAATTGCCATCGATTATAACAAAAGCAAAATTATTGAAAAGTAGTTTTGCACTGTTTATCTACAGCTGTCCATTGTAAGGTAGATGGGAATAGATTAAAGGCTGTTCATAGTACTGCTTGAAGAATGACTTTGGAGTTGTACAGGAAGAGACATGTGATTTTCTAAGTTTCTGTAGAAAAATTGTAAAAAAAGAAGTTGACCATAATGATGGAAAACGAAATCTAAGGCCAGTTCCTCGCGTCTTTAATCAGTCAAATGCTTGCGGGACACGTTATTGCTGTGTGCGTCATCGTATGCCTGCAGGTCAGCTCGCCAGGATTGTGAGGTGCGGCCGTTCAACTCTGTGTGCAGCGACCGTACAAACAGTGACCAATCATCAACCTCTGTTTAACCTAATCCCCCATCCTGATCATGAGTAGCTCCCTGCATGTACAGACTTGATCCGCAACATACGTCCTGAATAAACGTGCTCCGTGCTACACGTCTGTTTCCTTTATAGCTGGGCTATAGTTTAGCTGGTTCTGGGAGTCTAGCTAGATGTAGGAGAATCTGTCATAGAGATTTCTGAATCAGTCAAGCTTTACTAAGGTAGCAATCCGCTACATGCTAAACAAGTTGAGAAATGAACTCTGGACGGAATTTTGTTCCCTTCTTTTCATTTGCGTTATCTAATTAGAAATCGATTAATCCTTATGAAACTCAATTAGAAGAAGTGTGTACAGCCATTGTCGCCGCTTTTGTTTTGTCGCTCTCAGTTATGTGACAGAGTGTGCTCCACGTTGCATGCGATCACCGACTAATATGACAGAATTAATCAATAACAGACTAAGTAATTGTAATATAAATTATAGCAATCATAGCATAAGGGACGATATTTGGGGGGGGGGAATATTTACAACGATTATTCGCAATTTATTTTGCAATTGCAAATAATAGTTTCCTGAAATCTAACTGCTTGAAATCACTAAAGATGGGAGTGGTGTTACCATCCAATGTTTTGAAATAAAATTCTAACCGGTGCCCGATTTCCTTTTCTCCCAACAGATGAACTGTAAATTGTTTTTTTTCAAAAGCGCGAATGGCAAGGCATAAATGGGAGCAAGCCAGAAACCCTAATCACCCTCAAGGCCCTGGCTTCAACCAATAAATTAGGGCTAGTGGATCAAGTAAATGGCGAGGGCCAAGTAAAAGTAGTAATGGGTTTGGACTTTGTTTGTGCAATATTTTAAAAATAGGTTGCTAATTTCATCAATCGTCCCCAAATTGCAGCCAACATTGTTTAAAATAATCTTTTTTTCCCAGTAATGGGAGAGTAAATGAGTTTTGTATAATATTTAATAATCTACTAATAGGATATTAGTTTTTGTTTAATCAAATTAATCCCAAAGGACTGGCTTATTGGTTGACTTTAATCAATTTGAAAGCTACTATGCTCACATGTGAATGCGTTTAGAAAACCGATGCGAATGAAATCGGACATTGAAGGCAGTGGAGTTCAATAATATTTCCATACAATTATGAGGAATGTGCATCGTCGTGAACCAAACTGCTGTATGATGATTCTCATAAGCGTGAATAGTTGTGTAAATGCACTTCCTTCTAAAATCAGTTGTGAAAGGTGCTCGCTTTCTTTAAAAGCTTAAATCCTTCCACATTCATCTACGTGGTACCAACGTGATCAGATAACTGGAATCCACCTGAATTATAGACGTGAATCATTCGTAACATGATGTTTCGTCATGGCCATCATAAAAAAAAGTTGAGCGATTATAGTCGCTGCTCAATGGTCTCTGAATACCACGAAAAGAATCCGCCATGAAGTGGAAACTATTGTGGCTAAATGAAAGCCGCATTGAAGACCACAGAAGATTTTCCTAAAGTACCCTAGACTCGAAACTCGTACTTTGTCCCCAAAGTTAATTAAACGTCAATGGAGCCATGACTATTACAAGCTTATGCACGCATCAGAGAGGTCAGCTTCTCAAAGAAATTAGTCATCAAAAAAAGAAGAGAACTTTCTAAGCAAAATGAAGCATAGCCAATCTGTTTTTCCGATGAAAACAACTTCCACCAAAGTCACAAGCACAACACACAAAATTGTAGATGGCGTGACTTGCGTACAGTTCGTGGACACTCCCCATGTCCTGCGTACCAAATTTGCCCAAACTGCCATGATTTTCGAAAAGAAAGCAGCATTGAAGACCTTCTGATCTGATTATGTTCTCACAGCAGATTTTCTTTTAGTACTCTAGAAAAGAAACTCTGGTTTGTCCCCAAAGTGAGTTGAATATTTCGTCTTCTAGCATGAAACTCACAGTCACTGGAGACATTGGATGCCAACTTCTCACGGTATATACCCACAAAACTCGTCATCAAAAAATGGTGAAGAACTTTCCTAGCAAAGTGGAGCACAAACAACCAGATACTTCTGCCAAAGTCAAAAGCCCAACACAAAATATAATAGGTGGTATGACTTGCATGCAGTCCAAAGGACACTCCCTAAGTCATGCGCGCCAAATTCGCCCAAAACTCTTATATCTGTCGGATGTGTCCTCCCTCGCTTCCAAGGGTGAGGCATCTACTGCAAATTTTTAAAGAAGAACTAAGGTTAAATTCAGGTGCCTGAGGGGAATCGCTCACTACCGTTGTAGCAAAAGCCTGGTTGACGATGCTAGCAAATGATAGGCATGACGATGCATGGCGGAAGCAGTAATCGGCCTCCTTTGTACACAACAACGAAAAGTTGTAAATGGCTGCCAGCCATTTTACGACTACATCGGTCTCAGTGTATGTCTGAACTCTGAACTATTCAGATGTTAATCAGATGATTTGTTACAAATGTCGGATCAGTTAATTGATGTAATTAAAGTCGTTTATCAAGAGCAATTGTAACATCATCTCGTTTTTGATTTCAGGACCGAGGCTGGAGCTAGACTGTGATTCTGAGTTTAACTCCACCAAAATGGCGTAATTCCCTTTCCTCTTGAATACTGATAAAATTTATTGAATTTCATAGCTGCCAGCTCCATTTTCTGATAAGACCGTTAAAGTAGTCGAATTACTCAAATTGACATAAAAACAATGTTCAAAGGAATAATTGCCTTTAAATTGGTGCTAATAAATGTTCCAAAACGGGGCGTGGCTTTGACTTACCTCCTCGCGGTGCACTCTGGGTAACGTTTACTCATACGGCAAAAAGCAGTCTATTAACCGGCAGTTGACTTCTGACTTCAAACTACCATCGGCCCCACTATATCTCATATTCGCCCCCTACACAGTACTCATCTTACCCTTTCTGAGCCTTTGTGTCTGTCTGTTTCTTTTACATATGTCAATCACTCTCACTTTGTTGCTCCTCCTCCCTTCTGTGAAGCCCGAAATCAACTAAAGGGCTAATGATAACTATCAAAACGCCTGCCATTTGTTATAAATAAATAAATAAAAATATTCAGAAATTGGCAAATGTTTACAAAAATGTGATTTTCTACGCAAACACATAATCCACCCATTCCTATTATTATTAGACAAAAAACTT
>UZAE01000400.1:0-24369 GCA_900617975.1 Rodentolepis nana | reverse complement strand
CTTCCCTCTGTGAAGCCCGAAGTCAGCTAAAGGGCCAATGATAACTATCAAAACGCCTGCCATTTGAAATAAATAAATATTTATCATCTTCAAGAGAAGGTAAAAAATTATATTCCAATATGAATTTGGAGTAAACAGCAAGATCACGAAATACAGTAATGTTTAATGCTTCTCAGTGGAGTAATGCAAGTTTGAAAATTGACCCGAGTGCTGTTTTAGAGCGAAATATGCAACAATCATAGGGAGAAGCTTTGGCAATAAGATCCATTAGCCATTACCGAGAAGTGGAATGCGTATTATATCAAGGTGACGAAAGACAAGTGGACGATATTGAATTATAGCAAAAGGTTTTATTCCTCCACACCCCCATCCTATTAGCCCTCGTCAACCTAGGCTAGAAGCATTACCTTTGAGATTCTTCACACATCAATCAAAGAATCTGCAGCGAATTTAACTCGTTGAATCAAATAAGCATTCTCCAAATCCCAGAGAGGGAGAATGATTCGCACCTCATAATTATCCTGTGATATTTTCAATTCAAAAATTTATTCTTTGAAATTTTCGCCTCCTCAATAAAAGTAAATAGGCAATCGTAGAGTTAGGTACCTAACGCGAGCTACATGATATGAACAAATAATAAAATTGAAAGAGAAAATGTGTGTGTGCGCAGCTAAGCAAATGTTTATATGAACTGAAAAAAGACAAAAAATTTGCAAAAACATAACAAGCAGATTATTCAATAATATGAAAAGATCGCATTAATATCTTAATTTGAAATTTGTGTCATATATAGCCGGTAGACCCATAAACTGCTTAGTCTCGACCCCCCCCCCCCCGTCCCCCAATTATAGGATCTTTAGACTCGAACTCTGCATAACAGTTCTGATCATTTAAGCAGTAGACCAACACTGTCTTTGCAGTACAATCACTGATTTCTGGACTTCTTAGTCTGTGCAGAATTTGGCAAATCATTGACCATTTAAACAAGTGGAAATTGTATAGGGGATACATTTTCAATAGGAAATTGATATATATGCTCGAATGAAATTGCGTATTTAACGATAACAAACACACACACACAAGGGGCAAGCAAATGACTTCAGGAAATCGATACCGATTAAAGTACTGCAGAATTTTAAATGAAAGATAGAATAAAACAACTCATGCAAGATATTGAAAGTCAACACGAAAAAGCTGAAATCTCGCACAGTACATTTTATTGATGCGTTTTAAAATTCCTGAGATATATTCCCTCCCAAACACTCTTTACTTATTAAAAAATGCCATAGATATTCAATAAATAGAGGAACATATCACATTCTTTTCTTAAGATCAGAAAGAGATTAAAGCAAACTGCCGACCGGGTCTAATAAAATCACCACCACCACCACCACCACAATAATAATAATAACGACTATCGCAACCAGACGCACCTGAAAATAAATCCTATAATTGACGTGTGTGGGTGGATAGGGCAAGCATACAAAAAAACACTAGGAAATAGGCCAATTCAGACACTACAGCGTGTCTGTCTACATGCACGCTCAGAGTGAGATACAACACTGGTCAGCAGCCTGCTTTATAGCCTAGCCAAGCGGTTCGGTTGTGTTAAGGACAGAAATTAAACTTAATGCAATGGAAAGTCATTCCGATGAAGGGAGGTGCTTTTCACGACTTGTATAGTCTCTTGCGCTTTACTCTCAGCCAAAGGCCTCCAACCACGTCGTTCTCCGGTTATGCAGCCAGCCAGCTTACAGTTCACATACGCCTCCATGTGTTTTAAGTCTAACACGAGGCTAACTTAGACGCCTATAAAATTTTGAGAAGATACTTTAGGGGAATAAGAATAAAATAAAAATTAGAATGAGTGGAAATTACAATTGGAAACGAGTGTATCAACAAGCAGGAATGAAATCAGAATCGAGAATTTCTGAAGCACGCGCGAGGAGACCCAAAGAGAATCAATTTAACAAAAGCAAGCAACGCAATATGCCAAACAATGACACTTAAGTTACGACACACCGTAAAATAAAAACTAAAGCTACGCGACCACAACCACAGAGTTGCAATCCTAGATTTCGGATACAATTTAAAGCGGAATGCTGAATTAATACTTTAATTCACCAACAAATTATTAAGGATCTTAATAAAAAACAACGGGTTCTAGCCGCATATTATAAGCCCATGGAATTAAAATTTTGGGAAACCCCCCCCCCCTCATTACCATATAACTTTTTGATCTTAATATAGTCAGTGAACACTGTCTTAGCTTATTGCAAGACTGTGCCTGGAAGGAGGTGATCACACATTTGGAGAGGAGAGGGTGCTAAATTTAGACATTTCCTTTGGGTTTGGACTTAGGTAAACACGTTTATCAAAAAAAAAGAGAGAGAGAACAGAAGCGCGAACTATGCGAGTGCAAACGAAAAGAGAAAGGTGCATCTTCTCTCTCTCTTGGGAAAAGCAAGACGAGCCCTGTTACCAAGGCAAGGCCGGCGGTGTAAATATAAGGGTTGAAAAAAGTAGAGAGATGAGAAAAAGAAAGACATGGGCCTGGAAAGTTAAGTAAAATGTGCAGGCAAGGAAGGGGAAGTGTGTGTGTGCGCGCGCGCTTGTGTGTGTGAAGCTTTCGTATTATTCAATGGGAAAGTACCGATGCAAACAATAAACTACTAAAAGATAGCAGATCGAATAAATTGCCAAATATAGACACTGCCCTTCGATTTCGATCAGAATCGTACTTCTATTGAAAGATTAGAGTTCGCGGTAATCCGCACTTCAAAAATCACATCTTATGTCTGCCATCGGAAGAAAAAAAAATTAACCAACTAATGCCAGCATGCGGTTTTGTAGCTCTAAAGGCGAGGGGTGACGTCACCACCCAACCTCGCAACTTCGCCTATTTCTCGGTGTGCAGCGGCCTTCGCCTGGAAGCAGACGATTTTGAATTTAATTGTGAAAGAGGAAACAAAAAAATCGTAGGATTTTACACAAATAACAACGCATTTCTTCCAAGAAATGTAGCTTACTTCGGAATATAGGGACGATTTCATTGTTTATTAACAAGCAATCAATTCCAGCAAATACCATTATTAATGGGAGAAAAAGAAGCTACTTTTGGGTACATTTAGCGCCAGCAATCTTGGCCATCTCTAGTAGATCAACAGAATAGGGTACATGAGAAGGAAATAGCCGGAACAACAAATCAACTCACCCACAAAATTAGGCCTGTTATGTACCTCTGTGGAATTTTAATTATGGGTTATGAATAGTGACCCATTAGAAAGCGATCGATCAACTTTGCATCAACATCACCAAAAGGAATCAACTTGACGCCAGCAATAAAAAATAATTCAAAAGAACGGAAAGAATAAATTGTTAAAGAAAGTCAAGAAAAGTACTCCAAAATTAAGCAAAAGGCCCATAAGTTATTTAAATTTACACTTGATGTTAATAAGATGGGACATTAATAGATATTAGTCAAAATTGTAGTCTATACTGCACCTTACGCTTACGAAAAGTGGTCTCCGATCTACCTGACAGGTAGTTTAGGTAAACCGGTGGACTGATATTTGGCTTTCAATTATACTAGGAGACCACTATTTCCCATAGAATGGTCATTTAAAATGAAAGTAAATCTAGGAAAGTAAACTCATCAGGCGAGTTATTTGTAGGTCATTTGAAGTACCGACGAAGCTTAAATTAACAAAAAATTGCACTTTTTCTGTGGATAGCTAAGCTGATACGAGCTTGAGAAGCAATGCTCTTTGCAATTAGTAAAATTCGGGCCTGATTACTACTGGAAGTCTAACCAATGGGAGGAATCAGATGTGGAGGCAAGTAAAACTAAGGGAAAGCAGTGTGGAGGTGCCGTGTTCTACCTTCTGTTGAGGACATAAACTTACTCAGATTATTCGTTATTTTTTAACAAAATAAAAAAAACAAGTCAAATGTTAGGCTAGTTCAATTCTTCTTGATTAGACTACTAAATTACTAACTTGCGCCGTAGTAGAAGAAGTGGGAGAGAAAAACAACGAATCGAATGGAAACTTCAGTACGATTTACTGCACACTATAAAGCAGATTGCATGAAGATTGCCACATCTATTCCCACCATTTCACGATGCAGAGCGAAATAGTAGTCCATAAAACGATGTTAGAGTGGAAGATAATGCTTTTTTACAAACAAAAAAACATTTTCTCCTTCAATTGACCGAATTTCTGCCCACACATTTACTAATTGCATACATTGAATAGCTTCTCTTAGCAAGTTATTTAATAGAAGGTAGGATTAGTCAATTAGGCTAGTTAAATTTACCCAGTAGGATAGGGAACAGTGAAACCTGCGATTTTTGGATTCTCACAACCAAGGAAGAAGAATGAGCTCATGCAGCCAACAATAGCAAAATTGATCACGAAGACAAAGAGGACAGCATCTACAACAGACAAAAAAGAATAAAGTTAAATAAGTCAAATCTATGGTAACAAAGGTTCACAGCATCAGGCCATATAATAAACCACCTTTTGGATACAGAAGCTTTTGTATGATTGACATCTCTCCGTCATGCATACCCCGTTAATTACCCAAACAATTAAAATTGGCTCCATATACTAGCCAAGATTTGTATTTTCTTTGGATCTGTTCGCTAAATTTCAGTACTTTATTCATTAATAGATCCAAGTTAAAAAAGTTTCTGCATCCTATTCCTCTTATCAAGGATTCACCATTCTATCCCGGAGAGATATCCGTTTAACCTACCTTAATATCCCACCTGAGTCAAATTTCAATGAGCGACAACTGGCAAGACTCCTAGATCTTCCAGAAATGTCTGCGGATGTCCGCTCTCTATCTCATTAGCAGAAATCAGGTTCGCACTAAACTCTAACGACACAATCAACATACCACTAAGATCCTGACGCAGTCTTTTTGCTACCTTATACGCTAGTCACATATAGTTCATGTGAAAGTGGAAGTTCAAAATTGGATTAGTAAAATGAGGGAAACGGAATGCAAGAATTGCATCTGAAGCTATTCTTTGATCACATTCACTATTACGGTTCTATGATGTGCTTATGTCCCCCCCCCGGCCAATCCTATGGCTTAGACTTCTATCTGCCATGCCTAGACTTAGTTATCGATTTTCGAATACTCTATAACCGTCAGAGTTCTCTTAAAAGTGCATTTGCAACCATACTCCATTTGGGTGTTCGACTATAAATTGACTTTTGTTTAAATGCTTGAACAAACTGTCACTTATCTGCTCACACGTTTTCTCTCCATTTTATATCTCAAAACCCCCCCTTGTCTTGAGTCTCCATAGTGGCTTACTCAATATGCTTTGCCTAACAAACTAGTGACCCGAACATGATGTACAAAAATAGCTTTATGAAACTTTATTTCGCCCTCTGATACAGTATTGCATCAATACACAAAACCTTAAAGAGACACAAAAAGTGCAGCAACAACAGGGACTTTTACGGGAATTGGAAGCTTACTGCTGGAGCTATAGGCTCTAATCCCCCAAGAATTAATACATGTTGGTAGTGGCATGCGTAGACTGGGTAAATTAATTTGAACACTCCTATTCTTCACAGTAAATAAATAATAAATTTCTTGTTCTGTTTATTTTCTTTAAAGATAAAGAGAAGTATATTGCGTACTATTAGAAAGGAAGTGAGTCAAGCCATTATAAACGTTTACCTTACCGATGGGAGGCTATTGACCTTAAGAAAACAGCACAATTCGAGATTATGCATTTTCATGAGGATCAAGATTAAATGGAAACATCAATGGGAGTGAAGATCTAGGTCGATGGAAGATCAATAGGGGACATGTAATTGCAGACTCAAAGTAAACAACTGGGTGTACGCAGTTAACAGGAGAATATCAATCTAGTATCGATTGATTAAATAAACATCAATTAGATAAACGATGCATAGTCAATCCCACTCCAAGCTGAAATGCATTATGCTCTAAACAATAAACTTATGATTAGCCACTCATTCCGATCTCTGTAAAACGTATAAGGTAATGAGAGGATATTGATTTGGTATCGATTGTTCCGGTCATCATAACACAATTTTGGCTTCCAATTAGGTCTTCAGTGAGAGGGAGAGTGAGTAAAAGTTCAAGATGAAACACTAGATAGTTTCCGATCTTGGGATTATTTTCAAAATCTTGATGATTACTAATTTTATATTATATGAAAATGAAATGTACTTTTACGACTCAATTTGGCTTTATTGAGAATGAGTCCACCGGTGAGAATTCCAATAGCTCCAGAGGGAACAATCAGTCCACCTAAAATTGGAATAAAGTTATAAATTTATAAGATAATTGCCTTTGGACAAGCATTTCAAAACGAAGAGAAGAAGAATCCCAGGACCCCCGATTTGGCTATATTAATATTTGGAACACAAAGTAATGAAAAATTTCTTCCTTAAATACCTCGAAGAGTCTCATTGAATGCATATGACCTTTGAGGTCAGCCTATCAAAGGCTGAAAGGTACAAGAAATAGGAAATAGACGGTGATTTTCAGGAGGAGGGAAAAATGAGTAGTTGGAATGGAGAAAAGCAAAGTGGCGGAACACGAAGGGATGAGCAGTATGAAGAGAATAGGAGTCATTGACAATGCTAAGAGAAAGCAATAATTGGTAGGCAAAAATTCTAGAAGCGGACAATAGGCGATTTAAGGTTGGAGTTAGCAGCAAATTCGATCTTGACAAATACATAGTCGTCTAGTGAGGAATCCATGCTAATAAGAGTTCGGAAAACCAATTATAGGGGATTAAGAGATCGTTATTAATTCAAAATACAACAACCCAACTCTCTTACTACCAATTTCAGTTGCTTTTACATGATGATAAAGTAGGATGGAGTTGCGGTATTATAATACACGGATTAACGAGAAAATAGGGAAAGAGAAAGATTGAAGGGCGGATTTCATTGCCTACAGCTAATACATGGTGGGAGAAGACTTTTTCTGAAAATAAAATATTGCTTTTAAGGTTATGAAAATTAATGACTGATTGCAAACAAGAAAATTGTGGTTCAATAACGCCGAACTACAGAGGAAGGGAGAGTGGAGGAAGAAATTGAGTTAGAATGGAAAATCGAGGGCCATTTCAATTTAGCAGCTATGAATAAGTAAATGCGCCTAATGAACCCTTTGATATCACAACGTGAATGATCACTATAAATATAGACAAAGAGAAGGAATAGAGTAAAAAGGAAAGCACTTTTGTAACTTGAATTCCGATGCCATTACCATTACCCAAACGCAATCAATGTCGTTGACTAAAGTCTCATTAGGCATCGAACTAGTGATCTCTGGCTTAGCCTTATCGATACCCAGATATATTACCTTCCTTGCTAAATCCATGAACTTGTGTAGTCTTTTATCGACTGTTTGCGAAACCCGATTGTTGAAATGCCTAGCAGACAAAGAGATCGAGAAAGTCATCATTAACTAGAAAGCCCTAAACACTGTACACATTCATACTTTATCTCATGCACATTTAATTAATGCGCGCAATTTTCACCATATTTTTTTCATAGTTTGACGTTATAAGACCCAGATCACAGACCATCATGTCACCCGAACATCACTTAAGAGTGCACATGGTTAAAGTGCATTCAATAAACCATTGAACTACATTATACTACTACTATTGCTACGACTTTCCGTGCATGCCCTCGCAGTGCATTCCATCTTTACATCTTTACACACTTTATATACACACGAGGTTACCATTTAAAAAACCATTAGGCCTCCAAACCCATATCATATTAATCGCTACAAGTGAATTCAGCAGGAGGAATGCTGAGGGCGTCTAAATGGATACATTTGTACAAAAGTCATTTAATTGAATGAAATAGGGAGAGGGGGGGGGGAGAATTGAATATGTCACAGTAGCCTGAGAAGTGTTAGCACAACTACAAAAGGAGCATTCAGGAGTCAAGGTCAAAATAACACCGTTTGTGGCAACACAACACAGTACCAATAAACACATCATTGACTATGAGATCGAGACTAGAACTACCTAATCAATCATATAACTACTGCAATACCAGAAGGAAGATCCCTTCAGATATTAGGCTAAAAGACGATATTTCCAAATTTCGATTTCTTCTTTCATAAGCCATTACAACAGTTACAACAATGAATCGTTCTATCTAACCAGTGACCTTAATACGATTCATTTCTGCTTATTAAACTGCCTTGATAGTAATAAGCTCTCTTCCCCAAATAACCGTAACGTATTTAACCTCAGCACGACATGTTAGTCATAGTAAATACGATTGTCCAATATGAACAGATTTTCACACACCCACGCACACGAACACATGCACACACACACTATAAATGGAGATAGTACATGGCTGATTAGCATGTTAGCATAACCATCTAATAAAAGATACAACTTAACTTACTTTAGTAAAGTGGCAACAAAAGTCAGGCCACTACAGTTTATCATTAACGGTGGGGCCAGAGGCAAAGTAACTCATGACTAGGGGCTTGTGATTGCTGTGTGGTGAAGGTAGTGCAATTTACACAAAGCACTGGGAAAATACAATGCAATAAGGGAGTTGAATATGAGAAAAAAAATTAAAATTTCGATATAGAAGTTGATAGTAGTGACATGTTAAATAAGGTGCCCTTGTTAAACTGTATAAATTAATGCCCCGAAAAGCAACTGATTGGGGTGGGGGGGGGGGGGGGGTACATTAAGGACCTTACCTTCTCAGATGGATGGAAAGACAGGCGTGTTGAGCTTAAGTGCATGGGACTAAATGAAATGAACCCTAAAACCACCTTGGTGTCATTTGGGCGCTGCCCAAATACTGGTAGGGCGCATTATGAACACCACCGATGCCATGTAACAAGTGTGGTTCTTTGTGTCCAACCGTGTACATTAAGTGAACAAAGTGTGAACCCCACTGTGTGTTGAAACATCAATTTTACTGGCATTTTAGTCGTGACAGATAATCTTTAACAGGCAACTGAAAAAACGAGTTGAAGATAGGGATTTCTCAGAAATAATCGATTTAATATCAAAAATTAAACCCTATTCAGTGGTTAACCCCAGAGAAAGCCAAAATATCTCGATTAAGATACACCCTCATTTTCTAGTACGGAAATTTCATCGTTTCAAAAAAGTACTGATCTTAAAGAACTTTACAATAAGTTGCATTAAGCTGTTGGATGAATTCTGATTAAAAGGTTTAAGATTTCTTATTTCTTCCTTTTGACCTACTATAATACAAAATAGTTGTAGAAGTAAAGCTGACAATAAACAAAAAAATGAGATTTCAAGAATTTCTGAGAGAGACAAAGTTATTTTCTGTATGATCTCTTGAGTAATGAAAGTATGATTCAAACGAGCTAAGAATGGTAACACGCCTTTCATTCCGATAATGATTTCTATTTTAGAATTTTTATTTGTCCATTGACGTCAAAAATGGGACTAATTTCTCAAACAACGCGATAATATTACTGGAATTCACAAGGAGTACATTCCAGTGAACTTTCCATGGAGAGATCTCCTAGTACCAGATAGCTGTTCTTGACTATTCAAAGGGGTATATTTCTCAAGACATAATGACCAACCGTCTGACTCGATCATCTGGTCAACACAAACACCAACTCGCTTATGAACCAATCGGTGATAATTGAAAAGCAATGTAAAATATTCATCGAGTAAAAAGCAAACAATTTAATGAAACGAATCCTATTCAATCAACCCCACCAACCCCCACCCCACCCCACAACTCCAAATCCTCTGCCCTTTATTGAATTTTAGGTGATTTATCATGGACACAAATTTTGCCATGGGCGGTTCCTTATTATAATGAGATGGCTATTCCCTTGGCTATATTTAGGTTAAGCCAAATAGACGAAATGGCTTATTTTTCCCACAAACACATTTGACTTGAAAAGATGAAGCGATAGAGATGTTAAGCAGCTCGCAAGGGAAAATATTCCCAATGGAGAAGCCATCATTGACGAGCAATCAATATAAAGAGTTCAAAATAAACAGACGTAACCATTCGTGGTTGGAAAATATATTCAAGTTAAAGTTTAATTAGAAGGGGTGTGCGATAGACTTACCTCCACGTGGTGCACCCTGGGCAACGTATACTCATACGGCAAAAAAGTCTATTAATCGGCAGTTGACTTCTGACTTCAAACTACCATGACCCGACTCTATGTCATATTCAACCCCTACCACTACTCATCTTACCCCTTCTGAGCCTTTGTGTCTTTCTTTTACATCTGTGAATCGCTCTTCTATTCCCCCTCCTGAATTCTTCTCACTTTGATGTTCCTCCTCCCCTCTGTGAAGCCCGAAGTCAACTAAAGGGCTAATGATAACTATCAAAACGCCTGCCATTTGTTATAAATAAATAAATAAGTTTAATTAGAATGACCAGCCATGCTATAGTTAATTCAGATCAACTGATGGATAGTGGGAGAAGTAATCCATTTCAGAAACAACTTTCAAAGGCTTCAATTCCCCACCAAAGATTAGTATCGGAGGGTGAGTTAAAAAATTTCTCAAACTAATGCCATAACTTTAAATGAAACAAATATTTGCAAGGTTTTACAAGGTCAAAAATACCTTTAGAGAGATGCATGCCCTAGCTAGCGATTGGCATATTCGCTGCAGAGGAATTCGATGACCCTTTGTCTTATTTCACAATTCAATTGTTCATGTTTTCTAAACCAATCTTGAGCACTTTATTCAATCAATGTTCATTATTTTGTAATTTAGTAGTTTTTGAAGGAAAACATAAAGAAGTCAAATGACTGGCCACAAATAAGTAAACTATCCGCAAAAAAGTCTCCAGTTGGAGACTCCATGATAAGAGACTTTTCTTCAGCATAGTGATTATTGTTTTTATCATAATTACTCATAGATAGTATTGACTTACCGGCAATCATACTGGCAGTCGCTTTCGAAATTTGATACTCAATTTCCATGTATTTTGGGAGGAAGCCCGCAAATCCAATTATAATGAACATCTCGCAGCATATGCATAGGCACGTTACAACGTAAATTTTGTTCTTCAGTAGACTGAATATTGACTTGGGGATGTCTTCTACAAAAGGCAAACAACGTGATTGTGTTAAGAAAAAAAGAGACTTGAGACGGTCTCCCACTTGTGCTAGATGAATTCACGCTACTCTGAAGGGAAGGAAATTCATTTTAAGGAGAAGTATGGTAAAGAGGAGCTAGCATCGGGGGAGGGGGAGAGAGAGTAGTTTGGACTGCGCAAGAGCTTACGGAAAACAGAGCCTTTTAAAGAGAGGAGGAGGAGGAGGGGGGGAGGGGGATGTATAAGGTAAATGGAGGTTGAGAAATCTTAACATTTCAAAGGGAAACAATAGCCTTTGACCCTATTTCATCACTCATTTGAATTTTGTTTTCATTCACCCAAGCACGAATTAATATGTATCACCGAACTACTGGCATTTATTCCAATACTACAGCAGATGTCAAAAATTTATCCAACGAATCAAAAAGTAATTGAGTAATCTATGAGCAAAATACAAATAGAACTGTTTATGGCAAGCGTGGTTTCAACAAAATATCAAAGTAATCTCCATCTCGATCGAAATCCTTGACTAGATCTAGGGTATAACTAAGGCCAAAATGAGTAAGAGACTTAGGTAATCAAAATGTCAATTGTGCAATACAGATAAAAGGAGAAGTAAGCACAAAGAGACAATGGGAAAGAAGAAAGCGAGGTAAGAAGAAGTGTCAGAGTGCATGGACGGTCGTTCATAAGTGAATAAGATAGCGAAATTACAAGAAAACAGAAAAAAATTAATTGACAAGGGCTTCTTATTCCAAAGGTCGAAGGTAATAGCTGCACTATTACGTGTCAAATGCATAAATATAGCCAAGAATGCAAACAAACTCTGAGAGGTTCAGGTTGCTTCTACAGTAGATCATCAAATAGAGGCAATCTTTGTTGCAGATTTTGAATTTTAAGGCAATTTTACTCCTTTCAAATTCTCAAATTATGCTTATGAAAGGAAATTATTTCTAAATATTTAGTCTACATATATTTGCACTATTACATACGTTTGTCCTTTTATAACTACGAAATCTACGGAATGTTGTCATAAGTTTGGCCTAAAGGTGAGAAGCTCTGAACAAGGAGGCTTTATATATCCCCCTGTCTAGATAATTATAAATAAATGCAATTCAATCATTCAATGCCAATAGCAAATGAATAACCTGACTTATGAATTAATCATGCATCAAAGAGAATGCAAAATGACTGATAGAGCTTTTTCCCCCAACTATCGGCGAGGTAGGAACAGAATTCGCCTCACAAGCACCGGACTTCTTCCATCCTCGTGCAATGGATCGAAATTTATTCCCTGTCATACTACTGACAAACAAATTAAGCAACCCAAATATTAAGACGAGTATTATACACTTGTTACGCGCTCCTAATTGAGAAGCCTCACATGCTGTCACGTTTCTCTTGAGCGAATAAAATGATAAACCCCACAATGTTTGCATCATACCGGCATTAAGTGATAGAAAGTTCTTTGCTTCGCACATGTGTCGTGGTTGTAAACGCGAACGTGTATCAAATTAGGGATTGGCAAGGTCAATGCTCATTGGTGTACAAAGAGGGGCGTGAATGGTCAGTCACATTCTGGTCAATAAAATGGTTAGAGGGATTCCGAGTTAATTGAGTTCGGATGTGTTTTTCTTTCTTCAGAAGGGGGGGGGGGGTTAATAAGGGAGACTCCAGGACAATTATCCACATCAAAAGATGGGTTTTTAAATTACTACCATTAGAAAGATCATTAGTTAATCAAGTGAATTCCACTTTATGGGTGGACTGAATTTTCAGCGCCATAATAAAAAAAGGTGAAAAAGCAAGGTTAACATCAAGTGTGCTACCAAGTATGATCACGGCTTGAAATTACAAAACCGGCCATCACAAATGAAAAAAAGAAACTCTGTTAGCGGAGGAGGTAGAAAATCGTTTCTTTCCACAAGATGAACATGGGAGTTCTCGTTTCGTGACTAAATTAAAGAAAATAAATGGTCTTCTCTCCCTCTCTCTTTGTGCGTTTGTCTGTGTGTGTGTGTGTGTGTGTATACGTAGAGTTAACCTCAATTTGAATTTCACTCTGCAGGTCGCAAATGTGAACAACATGATGAGATCGCACGAAAGATACATGTACACAAATACAGTCCGTACCGCGTAAGGTGTAGATCTTAAGCTGTAGAATATGCACAAAAAGCACCTTGCTTTGGAGAGAGCGCAAACGACATAAGTAGATGCGCGTTCTAACTAAATAGAGAATAATGTGACATTGATTAGTGACAATTTGGCATTTATGATTGAGGAAACTCAGTTATCTACCAAACAATTTCAGCTCCCACTCTGGTGAAAAGGAACCGCTAATTTCATTAGAATTGCTAATCCGACAAAACAGTAAAAGGATCAATGGAATAAGTGGAGTGATCTGAATAGACTACGAAAAGAGTAAAAAAATATACGAGTACGCAATCTCAATTCTAATCAGAGGTTGACAATTATTGATTGAATTATTCATAGAAGGAATGAAAAAGACAAGGCGGACTAAGTAAAGAATAGCTTGAAACCCATATGCATCTTCCAGTTTAAACAAAGTACATTTCATTTTAGTTATGAGTAGCAAGTATAGAGAGATGGTGAAGATGTAGTATACGGTAAACAGAAGACTGAAGCAATATTAATGATCCAAGCAATAAAATAGTTTTCAAAAAGAATTTCAGAAGTTGAATCAACTCCATACAATTACTCGTCCTCAAAAAAATCATAGAATGTCCTAAAGAAGAAAAGAGATACTGTTGAGAGGGTGAAAAGTTGAGTTGATTCGAAGCATGAGTTTCAAAATGTGATATCCGGGCTATCCACATAATAAAGCTGAGTACAGCTGGCCCCTCCATGTCCTCAAATACGCCTAGTTTGTAATAAAAACAAAACTAAAGTTTTTTAGTGTCTTCTCAGGTTTTTCTTACGTAATCCTTAACGTGTTAAAGAAAATTCTATTCAACTGCATACTACCTCAGGGGGGGGGGGTTGTGCGATAGACTTACCTCCACGTGGTGCACCCTGGACAACGTATTCTCATACGGCAAAAAAGTCTATAAACCGGCACTCGACTTCTGACTTCAAACTACCATGAACCCACTGTATGTCATATTCGATCACTTCCACCATACTCATCCTACCTTTTCTCTGCCTTTGTGTCTGTCTGTCTCTTTAACATCTTTAAATCACTCTTCTGTCCTCCCTCTCCACTTTTTCTCATTTTGATGTTCCTCCTTCCCTCTGTGAAGCCCGAAGTCAGCTAAAGGGCAAATAATAAGTGTCATAAAGCCTGCCATTTGAAATAAATAAATAAATACTACGTCAGGGTAGTCATCACTACGCTCCCTTAAAAAACCTAACAAGCGTGTTTAACGCATCAATGCAAAAGTGATAAACGCCAAAATTAGTGCTTCCGTGGTCTCCACAACACCATCCGTACATTCCCCCCACTGCGGTCTTACATATAGTCAGGTGTTTATCATACATTTTAAAGTGTATAACCCCAGCTTGACCTTAGTACCTGTAACCACCTTACATCTCCAAATTTTCCGATCTCCTAATGAACTTAGCTCTTAACAACTTTGTTTTGCAAATTTGTTTTTTTTTGCTAAGTGAGCGATATGTTTAATGGCTAATAACATAACTACTAGATTTCAACGTTAGCCTGCTGTAATACGTATTCCAGACTATAATTACGGTGTAGGAGAACATGCCAGAAGCCTTCAGCTCTCCAAGGGAGGCTATTTACTCTGGAATATAAGGAGCGTGCAGTGGAATGGGGGAGAAAGGGGTAGGGTAGATTTAACTGAGTGTTAGGTCATGATGCTCGCACACACATACACACACACCTGTGATATATGTGTTGGATTAGAGACGATTTTTTTCTCAACAAAATGAGTTGGAGATCCAAGGGAAAAAAAGACTACTGCATGTAGCAGGTGGACAAAGAAAACCCAGAATGAAAAAGGAAATGGAGTGACTTCACTCTATTTTTAAATCGGCAATCCGACACAGCTGTTCAACAGGTGGCACAGCTCGCGGAGAAAACAAGATGTATAGGACTATCAAGCTTTAATTCTATAGCAATTAGGCAATACCCCCCATTGTTCATGTAAGTTAACTAAGTTTGATAAGGCCACGTGGTTACAAAAACGGTGTTGGAAGAGGTATAGAAGGGAAGTAGCGCAGCGGTAAAAAATTTTAAAGCAAACAAAAGAAGATCGGCACGTTAAAATGCTTAGGTGTCTGTAAAAGCTGAAACGGTAATCTGCAAATTGATTTACTGTCTCAAAATGGATTGAATGCTTCACAAACGTGGATATCTAATCTTGAATGTATTTTAAAAGTGGAAAACGCTAAATTAAAATTGACTTTTTATTCTAGACACAACGATGATTGAAAATTCATCAACTTATACTAAATTATGTCAAGAGGAATTTCACCATGTCAAACGTAACGAATCTGCTGGTCTCGAGTTGATTATTCAAATTTTCCGAACTTGTAATTGTAAGATAGTCCAAATTGCACTTAATTAAATTAATCTAGAATGACTCATGCCGTTTCAATTAAGCATATACCACCGGACGCATAATTGGGTTTAACGATTTGCGTTCGCAACTGCAGACGGCCATCCCATCCCCTACACTGTTTGTTTGTTGATCAGTTAGAATTAGACCTTCCTCTCTCCCTCTTATTACCATGGCTTTCAGTTGAAGGTATTCATATCATTCCCTGTCTTCCCTCTATGGGTTTCGTGTTATTAGAGTGGGAGTACAACCTCAATCCGCCTTCAACTAACCGTCTTGGGTTTGGGGGAGCGCTGCAAAAGATGAGACAATACTTACAGTCAATTCGCCTTAACTCTGAAGCAAAATAATCTTGCGGAAATTTGTGCTTTTCCTTTTGACGCAAGCAACATTTCAATTACATTGCTTTTTCGTCAAAATGTAGAGACTTAAATTCCCATTTACTTGAACTTAGATAGGTGTCATGATAATCCATATCCATCGATGCACATCCAATTTTGTGAATGCTCAACCATAGAGTGGAAAAGAAAGATTTCAGGATAGCATCTCACTAATTAAGTCGTTGGTAGCACTATCCCTAGGGGGGTAAGACAAGCTTTCTCTTCAAAAAAATCCGGCAATCTAAACATACATCAGCACACCTTTCCGTTATAAGCACTGTGAGCAGATTTGTGTATTCATAACTCATATTAATGCTTGCTGTACAATTTTACTGTAATGAGACCTGGTGAATAATTGATGCATTGCGTCTAATGATTGTCAGTCTACACATCACATTTATGTCTGGTGTTTATCTTTAGCATTTTGCTGCTACCATCAATCGAAATACGAAAAGTTCACAAGACTATCAAAATACCGCACCGGAAAAAAACAAAACAATCATTAATTATACGATTCCCTTTCTCGTTTACATGAAGTACAAACGCGGAAGTACCACAGTTGTGGTCTTGAAGATCGGTTTAAACAAGATGTTCCTGGGATCAGAGGGGAGCCTTTTTGATTAAGTAGTCAGGAAACTACCATATACCCATCAATTTGTCGAGCAATCTTAACCAATGGGATTTTGCACAACCTAACAAATATGGATGTAATCAACTAAGGTATCTTGCTTATCTGGTGCAAGAAAAATTTAAGGATAGAGAAATGGCAAAAACAGATTTATTGATTAGTATTAATCCAATAATCTCTCACATTGCCTATTCGAGGCAGATGGATGAGAGACTTTGCGCAGCAAACAAATAAAAAATTAGTAAAGCGTTATTTTGTCGAAAATCTATCCACTTATCGATCGTAATTAACCAGTGAGGTTTAAACACCACCTATTCGAAAAAGGTGCCATTTTCTCCACCAAAAGACCATAACGCCCCCCCCCCCCTCCACAATGCGTAGAAAGAAGACATAGTAGATAGTAAAATGATGAGAATAAAGCCGTGAAAAAAAATGAATAGTGGAAATTGCACCGGCATATAGTAAACTGCATTTCTGCGGAAAAAAGTGCATTAGAATAGGAATAGCGAAGCTGTGCTATGCCATGTGATAAAATAAGATTCATAAAAAATTACACGTTTAATGAGCGAACCATGGAATAATTAATGAAAAAAAAACAAAGCTAAAGGGGAGGTAATGACATCCTATCCAACGATCGGAACACGGAGTTCAAAATACTCCAAAAGCAAAAAGAAATGCATGAATGGAAAAATTTCTTTAAGTTAAATTTCAAGGATGCTTGAGGTAAACATAAACAAAGTCGAAATTACCTCTAAATGAAGGCTAATTGGATCGAACTGAAGCTTCCAATCAGATAATGCTCGATATCAACTAGACATCGATCGAATATTCGCATGAAATACCCCAACTTCTATTAAAATGCTCTTATTAAAACACTGTGTCTCATTGGAACCCTTAAAGATGGCAAAATATTGGCATGCAATGTCTAAAGGGGGCCCATAAATTCACTTTTACTTGAAATAGGCCTTTTTGCGCACTCCGAGATAACTGAAATTATGGACACATCGTTTTAACAAAAATGGACGTAATTAATATAAAAACCATATCACAATTGGAATAATAATTGGAAACCTGCCGAAGAACAATATAGCGCTGACAGCAAATACTGGTAACATGGCATGCGTAACAGATCACCCGGGTTGGAACAGTGGGTGTTGTCGAACCGGTAGGTTCCGACTAAAATATCCAAACTACAACCAGTTCTTCACTGCCATTTTTTACGGTATATATATATATATATATATATATATATATATATATATATATATTCTTATTCCAAAGATAGAATTCTGCTGCTGGTTGAAAAACCCCTGACGACAATACCGGTTCTCCCCCCCCCCCTCCATAAAGTTTTAGGCGGTTGAAGAAGGTAGAGAGGAGATAGATTAAGTAGAAATCGAATTTCAAATAGCCCAAAGGCAAAAGACTAGTGAATTCACTGATAATGGCAAAATTATCCAAGTCAAATCAACTTACTACTCCAATCAGCAAGGAATCCAAAGATTCGCCCTCGAATAATCTTCCTATGGTGCCGTCTGCGATGTTTGTGCAGATGGACGAAGAGCGAGGGCTTAGAACCCGATGCCGATAGTTCATCCAATTGCAGTTGGTGTACTTGTGTCTGCTCCGCTGAAGCACTTGTGTCACCCCTGAGGGGTAATCGCCGGTCATCAACGGATGATGATTTTGCTCGATTTGACGTGTTTTCAGTGTTGGATTTATCCGCTTGCGGTGAATTTTCATTTGCCAACTGAAGTAGGAAAAGGGGTTTATTCATTACTACTTGTTACAAATGTTTATTTAACACAACCCAACTCAAGTCTGTAATGTAACCGGGTGAGCCTTTGTGCCACTATAATAGCAATAGCCTGCGTTGTCTAAGATAAATGGAAGGTGTAGAAACGAAACTGTCGACTTATATTCAACGATTAGAATGGAGGGATGGTGAGGCAAAATGTGTCAAAGCAGCTGAATATAGGCAAAATTGCAGGTGAAGCATAAAGGGAAGAAAACCCTGAAATCTTTCAAGAGCCCAATGTAGAGTCATATTTCAGGATAAAGTGAGAAGTAGACAAATGGCAGAAATTAATAAGCGGTGAGAAATAAGGTCATTACAGAGCTATTATAGACCAATGATAGTAAACTTTATGTGGCCAAGTAATCTTTTTGTCTATAAATTGATAGATTACTACTTCGTATTTGGTAGGTAATTTATAAAGCCTACTGTTCATAACGTATTATAATTCTGTAATAAGAGTACTAATTTAATTCATATATCCAGATCAAATTCTCATGAGAAGTTGAAAATTCGAACACATAGGATTCTAATATCAACATTATTGGAAATACTATTCCGATATCACACAAAATAATAAGACTATTAATAAATATGATCTTTCTAAGGGAATATTTCGAATCAGTTTGAAATATTAAATTCGTACCCTGGGGTGCGTCATATCGACTTACCTCCACGTGGTGCATCCTGGGCAATGTATACTCATACGGCAAAAAAGTCTATTACCTGGCAATTGACTTTCGACTTCAAACTGGCATGACCCCACTGTACGTCATATTCGACTACTTTCACAGTACTCACCTCACCTTTTTTCTACCTTTGTGTCTGTCTCTTACGTCTTTGAAACACTCCTCTGTTCCCCCTCCCCATCTCGAATTTTTTCGCTTTGATGTTCCTTCCCCTCTGTGAAGCCTGAAGTCAACTAAAGGGCTAATGATAACAATCAAGACGCCTGCCATTTGATATAAATAAATAAAGTTTTGCATATTTCGTATTTCATAAGATATTACTAATTTTCGGCTTGGATTTTAGCGCGACTTAGTAGTTTAGGAGGGATAAATCAAATTGTATAATTTAATCAGTAATCTTACTTTTAGCTATGGCAGCTTTTCCAATTGGTTCTTACACATTGTTAGGTTGCCACAGGATGAAAAATCGGAGGCTAAAACCCTCTCAGCCAAGTCTTCAACAACCCACCTCCAAGTGCAAGGATCATCCTGTCCGTCAGAGCCGAATTCAAGTCGATATCAAAGTGCTGAAGAACTTTCGCCTGCCGAGCTCGACGAACCAAGTTCACCAGCAAAGGTTGGCTTAGAATCTTATAAATGCATTGAATATTCAAGTGGTAGAGTACTTCCAATGCTCTAGATATCGGATCTATTCCCAAACAATAGTTTCCTGTTCCATTCAAATTTGTAGGGAATCAAATTCATTTTGTCGAGATAAATGAGCGGGCTTAGTTGCGTTTATCGTGCATTAGTTGTTGTAATGAAATTAGTAAAGAGATTTCCTTTTGTTATTTCTGCATATTCATATGTTTTAATCGAACCCAGAATCCTTTTGAAATGTGTCTCAAAAGTGCACTCAAAATTACCGTCTATTGCCACGTTCAAATTTCTTGTACACTCATTATTCAACCAATAAGGAGCCATCAGTTGACTTAGCACCTGTGTGTGCTTTTCCGTGAAAATTTCATTGGTTACTGAGATACTACAAACGCTTTTTCTACATCGATCTGCGAACCAGTAGTTTTTTCACACATTTTCTATGCATTGCATAAACTCTAATGTTGGTATTCTAATGTTCTAACTTAGAGAAGAATCATCAGGAATTAGCACGTAATTAGTCACAAACTCCCTCATAAGTATCGGTTCTACTATCATTTGGCAAGTTCACTCCTCTTATTAACTTCAGATATTGATCATTTCAAGCTAAATTAGAGTATTTACTATATCTTTCTTTTAGTTAGCTTAATTTTAATCAATGCCAAATTTCAAAATATCAACATTTTAAGATAAGCTTTAAATACTGCATGAATATTTTTTAGTATTAGATAACTGGCAGTAGTTTTAGATTCGTTGATGACGGTTGTGTTTGACCTTGAAATCTAGACTTTGATCGGTGGTCGAGTCGATGCCTAATTTCCACTTTCCCCTATTTCGTTCGCGACGACGTCCAAACGAGGCTAAAACACTCATAGCCCTTTACGAAAGACAGCGAAGACAACAAATGACCGTCAATTATGACTTCTACTTATTTGGGGACGAACCTCTAATGACACAGGTTATTGGAGTTACTAGTTACTCTGAAAATCGAATTCGTATTGATTCGGTTAGTAGATGCCCCTTTTAAGCAACGGCGTAGCATTTTTGTGCTTCATTATCACCACTCGCATTTTCTTTTTCATTGAAGGCTCCAGCGAATCATCAAAAACTTGACCACGAGTTGGTTAGGTCAACCTCTCCTTCCTTTGCGATCAACAACGAAAGGTGTGCGATCACAGAAAGTCCTGCTGAGCAACAAAAAACATCATATCAACTAGATGACAATTTCTTGCAGACGATTGACGAATGGCAAAGGCGAAATGTATCCGCTCTAGAGAGAGAGCAGGGTAGCAATGATGGTGAAGAGTCCGATGATGAATATGAGACGCCTGGAGAGATGTCTCCTGTGAAATCGAAGGCCAATTCATCTACAGAGGCCTCACCAGGCGCTGAACGAAAAGTCAGCAGAACCCTCCTTGATATTGCTGCACAGGAGAGATTGGCTGGGCTGATGAATTCCGAAAAGGTATTTGAAGGAAGTCTTATTCCCCTTTCCTTAACTTATCTAAAGACTGATTAATTGAGCTTGAAGTAAGGTCAGAGGTCAGTAGATCGGCGCCTATAAGTTCAAATCCAGCAATTTGAACCACCCACCTCACTGGCTCAATCACTGGTTGTTATAATAACTATGGCATTTTGCTTCTAAACAGATTACAAAATAGATGATCAAATATGAGATCAAAGTTCGGTGAATTAAGCGAAGACATTTCAAACCTTGTTTATATTTAAATTGGTTGTTCGTCATAAGTATTACGTCTTATTCTGCAAGGCCAGGTTATTTTATAGATGTAAACGTTTCCAATGAAGAAATAATTTCAGGCAGAATTATTGATTTTATCACTCTGAGTTGAGTTAGTTTGATATCGCTGAGCTAATTTAGTCTTGAATATGATAGAAATGACCGCTCTCCCTCCCTCTCCCTCTCTGAGGGTTGCCTAGATTAGATTGGAGTCGACACCCTGTGTTCTAAGCTTGTGGAACATCGGAAAATCACCTGCTTCTGCTTCCAAACGAATTCAAATTACCAAGTAAAATACACGCCTAAGAGAGAAAGTAAGGGATTGCGGTTAATAGTGTTAACTTTTGAGCAACTTTAATAAATTTCAAAAAGCTCGAGTGCAAAAGTTCATGTTAAGCAAAAGGATACCCCCCCCCCACAAACAGAAATCGTTGTGATTTTGAGACATTCTCCTCTTGTCTTCTCTACTTAGGCATCACCTCTTGCCTTATCTTTGTCTAATTTAATGGAAAATTATATTTTTTTAAACTAAATCACTTCGCGTTCACACCATTGCAGAAGGTTCTTCAAATCTTATGTTGAGGTCAATGTCTCAATAACTTTATTTCCAGAGAAAAATGTTATTTCAGCTTTTAAAAAACACAAAATTTAAATTTTGAAAAATATATATTTAGTTCTCATGAGTATTTTAAATCATTATTTGCTAAACTCCTTATCTCACTCTCATACTCTAAATGAAGCACTCGAGTCTGCTGGCAATAGCTCTTACCTAACTAGACTTGTTTGACCGTGACCTTGGAGTGGAACTGAGGATAAGAAATAATGCTGCTGTCCTAGACACCTTCGAATTTGTCAACCACTTGTTTGATCTGGCTTAAGAAGGTACTTCTAAAAGCATGGAAGTGGAATAGAAAGCTGTAATTTGAGACATAAGACTTCTCTCTCTCTCTATTCGTCATCAGTCCTCTTTCTTATCAATCCATCGATTTTGAACTCGCGCCATAGTTGATTGTGGATGCTGTTGAAATCAGGTAACAAAACACGTTTTATCATTACTTTGAGCGATAAATTATGTATTTTGGCATAGAACAATCGCACTTATTCTAGATCATGGCCTCACTACCTAATATCATCATTTTTTTGATTTAGGATTCAGGAAAATCCCTAATCAACCCCTTGCCCCTATCCCTTCAAAGAAAATCCATTATAGCACGTACAATTCGTCGTGACCGAACCAAACCGAAAAACGCTTTTTCTCCACAACCTGACGCTTTAATCGATTCAAGCCCCCTTACCATAACACCCGGAAGTTCCGTGCATCAGAGCCCTACATCTCCCTTGCCTCAACTGTCGTTATCAGACTCCGCATTCAGAACTCCCTCTCCACCTGCCGTTTCCTCCTCACAAACTCCGGCTTCCACGAGAATGAAGCCTGAGGAGTCATATGAGAGCGCGATAGCGTCTCCTCCTTGGGCTGCTGCGATGGCCGCTATTGGGGCGTCCTCCTCTCCTCCTGTCGTCGGTATTTCAAAGAAATTAGCCCAAAATTCCCAGAGTTTATGATTTTGTCACTACCGTACTAGCTTTCAAAGGATTTTACTTCCGTTCTTAACACCCCCCCCCCTCCCGCCGCCACTGTTGTACAAATGATGTCTCGTCTTTTCCATTTGCCGTGAAGTTGACTTGAATTGCTTAATATTGCTTATCTCCGTATCGGTGTTGACTAAGTAAATCTTGTGCATGAATTTCCCTTCGGTTTCATGCCATTTTTTATTGCGTAGTGGTATCGGGCGTTCCAATTTGTACGCGACTACGTCGTTTGTAAACCTCTATGAAGTCTTTGCTATAATTTTGACTTAAGATTTAGGACGGATGAATTTTCTCTATGCCTACTTCCATCTTGTAGATAATCATGACCTAATAATGTGGCTCATAGATGGTGTGACTAATGCTTTTAGGAGTGGGAGAGGTAGGTTGGTTAGAGAATTATTGAAGAATGTACACAATCATTATATTCAATCATTGTGGGGTGTGCGACAGACTTACCTCCACTTGGTACACCCTGGACAACGTATACTCATACGGCAAAATTCATATAAACCGTCAGTTGACTTCTTACTTCAAACGGCCATGACTCCACTGTATGTCATATTCGATCGCTTCCACATTACACGTCTTACCTTTTTCTCTACCTTTGTGTCTGTCTGTCGTTTTTACATCTGTGGATCACTCTTCTGTTCCCCCACACCACTCCACGTTTTGTGACTTTAATGCTCCTCCTCTCCGTGAAGCCCTAAGTCAGCTAAAGGACTAATGATAACTTTCAAAACGCCTGCCATTTGAAATAAATAAATATTCGATTTAAAAGCCGGGATAAATAACAGCATCCCACATTACACTTTTGATATAGGTGCATAGAGCATTGGTTTCTGTGTTATTCTTTCTGCTTATAAACTTTTAAATTTTAGAGTTCCATTAGAAATAAAATCTCAGTTGTACGCTCTGTTATCGTGTTTAATTAGTACTAATCTTGTAAGTTGAGGTAAAGCAGTTGGTTGTTATGAGAAGAAATTTGGAGATGGTAAAATTGAAGGAAAGAATAACTTTATTTATATTTATTTATTTATTTCGAATGGCAGGCGTTTTGATAGTTATCATTAGCCATTTAGCTGACTTCGGGCTTCACAGATAGGAGACGGAACATCAAAGTGGCCAAAGGTCAAGAGGGGGGACAGAATAATGATTCACAGATGTAACAGAGATAGACAGACAGACAGACAAAAAGGCAGAGAAAAGGTGAGGTTATTACTGTGGAAGGGGTCGAATATGACATACAGTGGGGTGATGGTAGTTTGAAGTCAGA
>UZAE01000399.1:0-24372 GCA_900617975.1 Rodentolepis nana | reverse complement strand
TTGCCTTACATATGTCAAACACTAATTCACAAATGTTCATTGTTGATGTGGAAACCACAAATTCACAACTCCTTTCCCAAGTATGGATTACAGCCGAAAAAAGTATTTATTTATTTATTTCAAATGGCAGGCGTTTTGATAGCTATCATTAGCCATTTAGCTGACTTCGGGCTTCACAGGGGGAAGGTTCATCAAATTAGAAGAAAGTCGAGGGGTGGGGAACAGAAGAGCGATTCACAGATGTAAAAGAGGCAGACAGACACAAAGGTAGAGAAAAAGGTAAGATGAGTACTGTGAAAGGGGTCGAATATGACAAGCAGTCGGGCCATGGTAGTTTGAAGTCAGAAGACAAATGCCGGTTAATAGACTTTTTCGCCGTATGAGTATACGTTGCCCAGGGTGCACCACGTAGAGGTAAGTCTATCGCACACCCCCAGCCGAAAAAAGTAATTTTTTGGAAGATGCTTTCACTCAACATCCGAGGACAGAGGCATTAAATCATAAAGCTCCTTTGGAAAGAAACCTACATTCGAGAACTTCCTTTAAGGAAGAAAGTCTTTTACTGAGGGCTTCTTTTGTTAATTATATGAATATTGATTACGGTTATCTGTTTTCCGGCTGAGCAGTCGTATGTATCAAACGCTACGATGATACCGGTAGGCAGTAATACATCAGGCAGCCTTCCTGAGATAAAATCCAGGTCTTATAAGTCTGAGTGTGCCATTTGGGAGACCAGTAACTGTTAATTTTTGCGAAGAATTAAAATAGTATTCTAATATTCATTCAAGATAAAATAATTGTTCTTAAGTGGAATCGTTATTCCTCAACGTTTCCTGACATGGAGTGTGCAACAAACTTACCTCCACGTGATACACCCCGGGCAATGTATACTCATGTAAACTTACCTCCACGTGGTGCAGCCTGGGCAACGTATACCCCTCCACGTGGTGCACCCTGGCCAACGTATAATCATACGGTCTTACCTCCACGTGGCGCACCCTGGGCAATGTATACTATACCTACCTCCACGTGGTACACCCTGGGCAACGTATACTCATATACCACCACGGAGTGCACCCTGGGCAACGTATACTCATGCAATAGACTTACCTCTACGTGGTGTACCCTGGGCAACGTATACTCATACCTCCACGTGATACACCCCGGGCAATGTATACTCATGCGGCAAAAAGGTCTATTAACAGGCAGTTGACTTCTGACTTCAAACCACTATGACACCCCTGTATGTCAAATTCGACCCCTTTCACAGTACTCATCCTACCTTTTCAATGCCTTTGAGTCTGTCTGTCTGCCTCTTTGACATCTGTGAATCATTATACTCTACCCCTCTCGACTTATTGTCACTTTGATGTTCCTCCTCCTCCTCTCTTTGAAGCCTGAAGTCAACTAAAGGACTAATGATAACTATCAAAACGCCTGCCATTTAAAATAGACTTTCTTGACATTTCGGGACGGTTACAAGATGAGAGACTAGGCAATTGTAATTGCTACTAAGTCAATACTCTTTGCGATCACATAAAACTTATTTTAAACAACAATTAACACAGTTCCCATTCTTTTTTGACAAAACGCTAATTGGATTTTTAATAATAGCAGTTGGGATGTTCAATACTAACACCATCAATCTCTAAATTACCGGCGAATTCACAATAAAAGTCGATTTATAAAAGGGAGAATATATATATATATATATATATATATATACAAAACAATATCAAAACTCTTCAATTATCGCAAGAATCTGTTTGGCCGGTTAGTTCTCTATACTCAGCCAGAACAGCATCATATTCCTGAGTTGCATTCAACCAGTGCTGATAGAAATAGTCTTTCCACTGAACCAAACGACAGTACTCATTCCACAGAGCTATCTGACGTGGAGTTAGAGATTGTTGCACATGCTGTGGCTCTTGCTGTAGTTGAACAGTTGAACAGGTTGTAGTTGGGTGGGCTTGGAATTGTACGGTCTGTGAGCTTTCAGAGGACTCATAACTGGAAGAAACACTTTCAGTCTCTTCACTTTCAACGAATGACTCAGAGACATTTTCAGTTATTGGATTGTCTAGAAATTGAGATATCTGACGCAGAACTCTGTTTTCCAATTCGCCTAGGTGTTTAGGGGACTCAGGAGATTCTCGATGGACTTCATCAGTTGAGAAATGCACTCCTAATGCTGGCTGAAAAAAGGAGAAGTTTCAGCAACTCGGCGGGGTACAAGGTAGGGGTTTACATAGAGTGGAGTCCATAGGTTTTACCAATTGTTAGATTACTGTTCAAGCACTTGTAACCACAAGGCAGCCCCCACTCCCACCCCCACCCCTGTTTCTATTATTGGCCAGTCTGGTGGTTGACCGCCAAGTATATAGTAAATTGTGTACAGTAAGAGCAAGGCTAAGAAGATCTCGTGCCACGTAACATACTGAAAGCGCTATTGAATGCTTAAGCGAGGTCACGTGACGCACAGCGACTGATTGATGCTATCCGTGATTTGTTTAAGGGCGCGTTGTCACGTGTTTTCAACAATTGTAGATACAGACATGCAGAATACTGTTTGCAATAGAACAGAAAGTTTCTCTCTTCCAAAACTTATTTGGGATGTGAATCGTATGTAACTTAAAATGAAAGCTTCACTACAAAATGTTTACAGAAAATTTTTAATAATAACAGCGTTGGCAAGAAATTAAGTGGTAAATTTAGAGGTTAAGATGAAGTCGCTAACGCAACAAGGTAATAGTGTAAATTCGATTCATTCACCGGAAAATAATCAACGTGTCGACAAGAACCTGCTAAGAAGTCCACGGAAATCAACCAGAAGTCTACGAGCCCAACTAAGCATCAAACGCAAACAAAAGACCTGATACGAAAAGCACTTGGCATGTGCAAATTGTTGACATGACTAAAAACTTAGGGCAAAGAACAAAGTCGATCATATACGTTTTTTTCGGAGGGAAGTCTTGTAAAATAACTATTCCATGAAAAATTGTTAACTTGATAGAAACAAAAAATGTTGGTTTTTTGCAACAGGAAGAAGTACTTTAAACCAGCTTTAAAGAATTAATGAGAGTGGGTAATAACATTTTCCTGGAGTTTTACTGATTTAGAAACACACATTTTACCCCCCCCCCCCCACCATCTCTTGCCAATCAATCAATCAGTTGCCCATTTCTATAAAGCCTACCAAGTAAGAGACATGGCCAACATGCTTGTTGACCACTGCGCCACCTGTACAAATATTATGCAAAAAGTAGTCACATTTACGATTATTCAAACAAACTTTTGAGCACTCAACATCACAGACGATATAATATCTAGACCACAAGTGTCTTGTTACAAGAGAATATTTAGAAATTGGATTCTGGGAGAATGCAATCAAACCCTCGCATAGAATTAAGAACAAAAATTCATTCTGCATTCTTAGAGTCCCATTGGGTTGACTGACTCGTATTAGCCAATCGGTCAGTAATCTCGACAACTACATGAGCACTCATGGTTTTCAAGTGAGAGAAGTGACCGACCTGGCTATACTTGTACCGTTATATAACCATACTTATGCTAGTTTCAACTAACCTTGAGCAATATTGAATTAACAAAATTGTTCAAATTTTCCATAAGCCCAGGAGTTGATTTAACAGATTTCTTGAGATGTTTTTGATCGAGCGACATTGATTTTGAGATCTTCAGTGGTGGTTGAGATGAAAGAGAAGATGTTGGTCTCTGAATCACTTTCTTTGAAACATCTGACTTCTTAGTTGATTGTCCTCCTCGTCGCCAATTCTTCCTCTCTGAAGATGGTCTGTTCTCCAAATCGTTGGTGAGTTTCGTCACAGTGACGAGTTTAGAGAAATCTACTAGACACTCTGCTGTTGCTAAATCTGCAGGAATTGGATCTAACAAGTAGGTAAAAGGTTAATTAGGAAAAAATGAGTGCACTTCAATCTGTATGCTTCGAAGAGAGGAATATTAAAAAAATGATAGTAAATAAGACAAGATCCAGGCATGACATTAGCTTCAATGCATTATAGACCCAAGGACTTCTGACTTCAAACTATCATGACCCAACCGTGTGCTAAATTCGACCACTTCAACAGTACTCACCTTACCTTTTCTCTGCCTTTGTGTCCCTCTGTCCCTTTACGTCTGTAAATCACTCTTCTTTTCCCCCTTCTCGAATTTTTCCCCTCTCGACTTTTTCTCACTTTGATGTTCCTCCTCCTCTCACTGTTCCCCATCCCTCGACTTTCTGTTACTTGGATGTTCCGTCTACGATTTTTTCTCACTTTAATGTTCCTCCCTTCTGTGAAGCTCGAAGTCAGCTAAAGGGCTAATGATAACTATCAAAACGCCGGCGAAGTCAGCTAAATGGCTAATGATAACTATCAAAACGCCTCCTGATAACTATCAAAACGCCTGTCATTTCTGCTTCTTTGATGAACCTTCCCTCTGTAAAGCCCGAACTATGCTACTTTGATGAACCTTCCCTCTGTGAAGCCCGTAGCTCTTTTTGTCACCTTGATGTTTCTCCTCCTCTCTATGAAGACCGAAGTCAGACTTTGATGTTTCTTCCACTCTGTGAAGCCTGAAGTCAACTGGATGTACCTTCCTATCTCTGCTGTGAAGCCCCGAAGTCAGCTCCAGGGCTAATGATAACTTTCAAAACCCCCAAGTCAGCTCCATGTTCCTCCTCCTCTCCGTGAAGCCCGAAGTCAGCTAAAGGGCTAATGATAACTATCAAAACGCCTGCCATTTGATATACATAAATAATCGTGAAATCAAATAATAAGCTTCGTTCACGCCAATTTGAATGAACTCTGGTCAGGGCTTTGAAAACAATCGATTTTCATTCTAGGCATTGAAGTTCATTATATTTCGGCATTTGTTTAGAATGCAACTCATATTCGTTCCTTCTGGGCACTCAAAATAAGTATTTATTTGATTAGTCATGACTATTAGTTCCTTACAACAGAGTGGGTGCCAAATTCATTTAAAATCAGCGCTATTCAAGCAAGTAGAATACCTGGAAGTTCATGGATCGATACGGAATCCGGATTCTCAATTTGTGAAAGCCTTTTCACCTCTTCCTCGGTATCACCTATCAGAATAATGGACGCCCCATAGCTTCCTTTGGGAGAAAAAAACAATTTTGATTAAATTAACTTTATAATCATTTAAACTTAAAACTGAAACAACTATTACCAAATCGTCCAGCTCTTCCAATACGATGTAGATAAACATCTCGATTCCAAGGCACCTCAAGATTGATAACTAAATTCACGTTCTCAGCATCTATTCCTCGGGACGTCTAAATGGGAGTGAAAAACAAGTTCTACTGATATATATTTAAGTAGAAACCAAATGACACTTACCAAATCAGTAGAAACAAGAATTCTGCATTGAAATCCCCTAAGACTATTGAAGGCCTTGAATCTTTCCTTCTGATCCAAACCACTAGATATGTAATTTACAGGCCATCCAGATCTTCGTAGCGACTCGCACAACTGCTCTGCGCTATTGTGAAAGTTCGAAAAGACCAAGCACTGTTTGAAGTCAATTTCCTTTACAATTCTCAGCAGTTCCTCCACTTTCGCCTTAAACAACGACGCAGGAGAGTTGGATTTAACAGGAATTTTGGAGAAAAATTGACGTACACCCAAGAGCGATGGATCATGAGCTGAGAGTCGAACTAAGGCAGGAGAACGCATATATCTGGGCAAGTGGGTGCCAACTAGGTGTTCACTGTAGGTTGCTGAGAGGGCCATAACTTGCTTGGCTTCAGGCAAGGCCCACCAAATGTAATTTATCGCTGCGGGAAAGGTATTTCGACCTGCTAGCAACTCTTCGTCAGTTAAACCGCCTGGACCTATCGAAGCGCCACCGCTGAATAGTAAATCAGCCTCATCGAGGATGAACAATTTAACCGCTTCGCAGTCCAAATGACCCGCATTTATAAGATACTTAATTCGCCCGGGAGTTCCAACAGCAATGTGACATCGACTTAGATTTTTGATATCGTCAGCCAAGGGGATCCCACCAACAAAAAGTTGCACGCCAAGACCGTTTATAAATTGACCTAGCTGGCGAATCACTTCGGCGGATTGGAAGGCAATTTCACGAGTTGGAGAGATTACAATTGCCTGAACGGCTTTCTGCTTGACATCAACTACCTCTAAGGCGGTGATTGAGAAGACAACAGTTTTCCCAGTGCCAGATTTAGCCTGCAAAATAATTAGTCGACACAACGGTTATGCACATTTAAAAAAGACCTTGAAATGGTGTATATTGGGATAATGTAGGTCTATTTCCTCAAAAAGCAGACGGGATAATGGGTGGAACAGTTTAAACATATTCTACATATACTCGATTGATAACATGTTGGTATTGATTTAGATCATCATTGCGCCAAATTAAGAAACAACTAGAGCCCTTTTATCCATCACATGGCAATAGAAGGGGTACAAATTGCATTCAACAAGATTTCCAAGGTGGAAGATAAAGGGGGCTTTAAGATTTTCCCCAAATCCATCCTTCACTACAATCTTGTCTCTACTATTTGCCGTAAAGCTCCTAGATGTGAAATTAAAAGCTGATGATTACCAGTAAAATAGGACAATATTAGGGATACCCACTTGAACAATGAGATCAATTCCAAGGCGTCCAAGAGGAATAGCTTTCACTTGAACAGGCGACGGACGTTGAAATCCAGCAGCACGGAGTCCCTTCAAAACAGCCATCGAAAGTCCCATATCTGCAAATGACGGTATAACCGCAGCTGAATTATTAGCCTGCAAACTATAATCGTCTAACATAACATCTTCCGTTCTCTCCTTCGACTCCAATTCGTGAGCTACACGAGTGGCTGCAACCTCCTCATCCTCACTTCCCATTCCTACCTACAAAATCGAGAATCTTTATGAACTAACTACTCAAAAACCATCAGTAGCACTCATAATTTTCACCAAAGAATAGTAGGTACGATTTTATTAAAAATAAGATACAAATTTTAGCCGAATAAAGGTGTTAGGTTAAGTTAGGGAGGGATGAAGAATTCCCCTTTAAAACATAACACACATATGGACATAGAGTAGAGGGGATGCGTAAATAGGTACAACTTGGTAAAAAAGGATGGTAGAGGAAACAAGTACAATGGAGGCGAATGAGGGAATAAGAAGTTTAAAGATGTGTACAGAGATAAAGGGACTCAGGCCTGATGTTCTTCTACTTGATGCTCTTCAGTGTTGACAAGTTCAGAGGTGGTGTCAGCAGCAGCTGGATCTTGTTGAAATAGGGTCTCCTCATTTGTGGATTCGGTTTGAACGGTAGGAATTCCCAACAAGTTTCCGGCTTCATCCGTGACAACAGTGGTTGTAATCATTTCTCCTCCACTTTCCGTTGGCATGGCAATTGATGTCAGTACCCCAGAAGAAGTAGCCATAGGAATTACAGTAGAGGGTACCATTGTGCCGGTAGCTCCAGCGACAGGCGGAGCGTAACGCCAAATGCAGACAAGGTTGTTGTCCGTAACCGCAGCCAAAAAGTGACCGTCAGAGCTCATCTCCACACTGTTGACAACTGGATTGTGGAAACCAGAATTAATTGACTCCTTCAATTGTTGATCTTCATCTCGGTTTCCTTGAACGGAGCACTCTGGCCACTCAAGAATCTAAAATAATTAAGATTATATCAATTAGCATGATTAAGAGTACAAACAATTCAAATCAATCCTAGAAGAATAGGAGGAGCAATGAGGTGATAAGAATTTCTAGTGTCTGAACTTAATTTCAGATCGATTTGTAACATTTTTTCTAACTTGTTCACAAAAAATCAAATTAGAAAGTTTGTAAAATAACCAATAAAATCGCATCCTAGCTTGATTCTTCAACTCGATTCCCTTCTCCTCAATTGTGTAAACCTTATCGAACTATTACACCTTCGTTCTTGCTTAGATACTTTAGAGGCCACGAGCTCGAAACCCATCAGTGTAAACAGAAAAGAATAATAGACAAACAGTAAAGAAGTTTTCGAAAATCACGGAAATTATAAGTGCCTCCACTTAAAGGGAATGAATTAAAAGCACTTACTTTAATTGGTTTAACGAAGAACTTCTTTCGGCTAGATGAGTGCAAATCATCGAGATAGGGGTCCAAGTCATAGATCCAAATTGAGCCCTCATTATCTCCACAAATAACAGCTCCAAGATTCTGACGAACAGACACGTTGATGTAAATTTCATCCGTCTTTTGCCAGTATAAATGTCCCCGCATTTCGATTGGAACAACGCGCTGAAGACCTGATGTGGGGAAAAAAGATTAGAAACTGAATGAAACCATCACACAAGGGTGTTCGAGAATTTGCGACTTTTAGTACTCACCCTTTCGTCTTTCTAATACAGAAGCGAAATCGAATATCATGATCTCTCCAGATTCTACCACCTTAATGACAAGGGAGTTATCAGAGAGTTGAGCCAACCCATCAATACAGACTTCATGATCAACTTCCAGCTTGAGTTCCATGTCGGGTTCTCGTTCCCTCTTCTCCAAACGCAGATCAGTGATTTTCCAGGCAAAAAGACCATCTTCACAACCCGCAATAAGAAAAGCATAATGCGGCAAGAAAACCAGATTCAAGACAGGATTGACATCAAGTCTAGGACAACGCAGACGCATCAGGAGTTGATATCGAGTTTTATAGTCTGGAACCGAGGGAACACCGATATCCCAGACAATCACGGATGCTTTGGAATCTCCAGAGAAGAGAATAGTGGGTTGAGTCTGATGGAAAATCATAGCAGTGATGTCTTCGGTGTGGCCCTTCAACTCAGAGTAACAGATGAGTTGATCAGGATGGAGAAGACGGATTTCACGCATCCGACCAGCTGCGGCAAGGATGTTTGTGCGCTTATTCCCCTCAACTTCAACAGTAGTCCAAGCGATAGTGTAAAACTCTTCATCCATGTGCTTGAATCTTTTCATAACTTTTCCAGTAGCGCAGTTAATTAGGCAGACGCATTCACCACCACAGGTAGCAACCACATGAGTAGTTTCCTCGGGGCGAAGTGGATTAGGCTCAAAGAGGCACCTCCAAACCTTGGTATCGCTATCTCCAGCATCATTGTCTTTAGCGTGACAGCGGATAAAATGAAGAGGGTCATAGTCAAGCAAAGAGGCATCAGTACGCATTCCACCCATAGTACCCGTAGGAGAAAGGTAGCTGGGGGTGAAACCATAAGAGGGTTCGGCACAGAGATCTCGAAGACTCCTATGCATTCCTAGAGGCTTCCGTTTCTTGGGTCGGGGAGGTAAACCTGCGGTACCACTGGGGCTGTCGTCAAGTAGACCGCCTGCAGCTGAAGAGGATGGTCTTTTAGCAGTCTGTATGTTGCCACGACCTGCTGCAGAAGCTGCTTGCATTTGAGCAACATTGGGCTTCTTGAGAGAGACCATATCTGTGGGATTGATCTCACTCAGAGGGACCATTGATGAACCCTGTGAACTACCGCCTGGTGTTCGTAAGGCGGCTGCAGTCTCCGACTTTCTTGGACGACCAGGTCCATTTCGTCTGTAGGGAAGGCAAGTAGTATTAGTTAATCTCCTGAAACTATTAATAAAATAGTGAAACTTATTTGGGAATGTGAATATAAGGTCTCCTATGACCGAACAATTGAAATCTACCAACACTAAATACAATGAATGATCAGGAAGAGAGAATTTTGAGAACGAAGCCATTATTTTCTTAACGAGTAGTACCCCTGTTCCACAAAACAGATTTCATAATTCGTCATCTGAATTGGTAGAAACAAAGGGAAGATAATTATGGAGACATCCTCCTGACCGCAAATGTTCAATCATGTAATAATTTTTTTAGATGTGCGAATTTTCAGCTGTAAGTAGTTAGCAGAATGTGTGACGAATTTACCGGAATTTAAAATGTAACTATTTCGAATCGAGGAGTTATCGAAGGTACATTTACTTAGAGAAGTGATAGATAAAAGACGCAATTGACAAAACTGTTATTCAGACTAAAATTACGTGTGGCCTAACGTTGCGAGCAAATGAAGAACTTACTTTCTCGGAGTGGCCTTTTGTCCCAGTGTCTCCTTAACAGCCTTCTTATAAATCTCTGAAGCCATGTATCCTTTCACATAATCCTTATTCCTCAACTCTCCCGGTAGGAATTCCGCAACGGGTCGACCTGAGATACTACTCGGTCTTACTACAGTCATAACAATCGATCTTCCAGCTCGTAGGGACTTTCCTAAATGCATCTGATAGGGTGGAGGCTGTTGATTTATCTGACCAGCAGCGTTTACAGGAATGACCTGCTGTTGCGTTAGGCGGCCCATACTATCCACAACCATCATCTGCATGGGCTGGCTCTGTTGTTGACTCTGCTGCTGTTGGAGCAAAAGTGGGTCAGGGAAATGAACTCCCAGGAGGTCATCAGCCGCCTCAAAGAGAGCCCGTTCTCCAGCAATTCGAGCTTCAGATTCCCTTTCTTCAGGATCATCACCATCCTCCCCATAGTGGATCGGAGGAAAAGGTTCATCCTCAGGGTCGTCCAGAAGGACAGCCTCTGTTGGACGGTCACCATGGCCAGAGACGACGTTATCTGCGGAAGGGTTGGCAAGCATATCAGCCTCAGCTTCCACCAAATCCTCATCGTGGGGCATGGGGACTTCGGCTTCAAGAGCTGCAGCGAGTTCACTAGCACGCTTCTCGGCGCGTTCGCGTCGGGCTGCTGCGCTGGCCTCGGCTGAATTTGAATCGGCAGATTGCTCGGGCTGCTTTGAACGGAGATATTCATCCACTATACGGTACGCCTAAATAGTTAGAAATAAGTAACTGTTCACACAATTTAAAAAATATCGGATTTAAAATTGAAACGACTAAAAGAACCGAATTGAGTCGGTTGATGGACTTGATGTCCACCAGCACACATCCCGATATTATTGGTTAAAATGAATGAAAGCCATGGAATGGTAATCCTATGTCAAAAATACATACTGCAAAACGGAATTGGGCCTTTCCCAAAGAAATTAAACAAGTAAGTTAATTAACTATCAATGAGAATTACCCAATTTCGTAATACAACACTCTCTCTGTATTTGACTACGGTCAGATATATTTGAGCACTTTCAACTTACTAGAAGGTTCTTGTAGGGAAGGACAGCATCATCGAGCATGAAGTTTTCCTTTAGTTTCTGAATCATGGTCTCGATCGCACGAAGGCGTTCCTCTTGAGAGCTATTTGTTTGCACGCGCTCCGCAAATTCACTTTCCCACTTCGAGCGAATCTGCGGAAAAGAAAAAATAGTGACAATAAATAAAAACATTAATACCAAATATGTTTTATGCCATGAAAAAAATAATTCCTGATTTGTATTGCCTACAAATCTTTAGTCTTGAAGGTGGAATAGGTGACACCATTAAATCACATAAAATTCAGCAGTTCAAGAGCCCTGCTTACTCCTATGAACTGTAATGTCAACATGATATGCAGTTGAACATTGTATATACTCCAAAATGCAATTTTCTTCTCACAAGCTTTCATTTAAATTTCTATCGGGTCTAAAACCACTAATATACGACAACGAACACTCCCACCTCCCCCTAATAAATGCACCATTGACAGTAATGCAAATGTACCACATCAAACTAATATTATTACCTGCTTAGACGCCATCTAATTTATCATAGGTAATAGAAATCTAGATTAATAATTCCAAAGCGTGCATCAACTGAGGATTAATATGCATTCGAAAGTGAAAAATACTACAGAAAGAAAGTTTCTCGAAAGCAGAGGGGAAATTTGGCAGAACCATCTCCAAAGCCATGCACATTTTGGTCCAGTTTGTCTGTTTGACCCAAAATAAGTGGTCTGTCTAAGCGAATGAATGAATAGCCTAAGAAAACATGATATGTAATTCAAATTTCGTATTAATGCGTCGTACAAGCAGCTAATGCAGCTCAAAGTTTAGCCTATAATAAAAGTCTACTTCAATAACCCAATTCTAAATACTCAACTTTGAACATACGTGGGGGACACCATTCTCCAAACTTAATTTTCCAATAAATTCTACATTTGCGTGCATAGGCATGGTTCTCCCATAATAAAATATTTTGAACTTCTCGTTTTCCGAAATAAAAAGCGAAAAAAATAGAATGGAGAAATACTCACATAGGGCTCCATGACCGCCTTCGCCTCTTGAATTACACGAATAGTGAAGTCAGAACAAACTTCGTCGAAAAATTGACCATTGATTGTTTTCAGTTTAGGGCAGAAGTAGGCCAGCATTTGTGGATTGAGCAGCTAAATAAAACGCAAAACCGTCAGTGATAATTCAGACAAAAGGAAAAAATTTAGCGAGAATAATAAAATAACCTGTTTTAGCTTCTCATCGATAGTTAGACGTGTTAACTTGGGGAATTGCTCAATGAGAGGGAGATGAATAAATCGGTTGCCAGATATGCCCAACTTTTTCAAATTCGCCAAGTGCAAACGACGTGGGAAAACTCTCAGTGCATTTTCACTCAAATCCAACTCTTTCAGATTGACACAGCGAGTCAAATCAAAAGCACTGACACTGGTGTAGCTGGAACAGGGAACATTGAGTTCTGTAACACACTCCAGATTTTCAGCTTTGGTAATTCGAAGGATTTCTGATGCATCCAAGGGAGTATCATCTTCCTCAACTTGTAAAGTGAGAGAACAACTGCCCAAGATGTCATCCACCTCAGGATCTACAACAGTGAATTGAGCTCTACCGAGTTTTTCCAACTGGAAATCGGGAAGCGCGGCAATACTCTGAGCTCCGCCGAGGGGTTGAATTAAATCACTACTGTCCAAACCACAAGAAACTTCATAATCGATAATGTCGCCATTCGTAGGGTCAGTCATTGAAGCCACACCGAAAGTGCTACTGCCTGAAGTACCGAATTCAGTGACATATTCACCAGCGTAAGTAAGACCACTGCCGTAATTCGATTCATGTTGAAAGCGGAGCTGGCTGGAGGCTGTTTTAGTCGGACCAGTGCGTTGTGGCCTGTGCAAAGAAGGAGCATTGAAATAATGACCTATATCAGCAATAATGGTAAGAGTAGTTTATAAAAGCTAGCATTGAGAGAATCGCCAAGAGATAGGCACTGTGAAGACTCAAGATTTATTAAGAATTGCTTAAGAAATTCAATTAAGAAAGCTTTTAAGTGATTACTAAGTAAAGAACAAATTTCAGAAATTTTATGAAAAAACAAATACTAACCGGACTGTTAGCTTAAAATATCAGTTCCCAAACTTCATTTTCTTCAAAAATAAAAAAGCCGAGAGCGTTAAGACAAAACGGATTAGAATGAGAGTACGAATTCGAAATTAAGAAAATATTTGTTGGAAAAATGCAGACAATTAGAAAAGAGGTTAACTTGCATTGAAAATAGCACACAACCTGATTAAGAAGCCATCTAAATTGATCAATCTCACTGTCTAGCTATGAATGATTAAACCCTTTTGTAGTCTCCCATGCATATCGGTCGCAACGAATTTCCTAATAAATGTAGTCGTCAACTGGAAAGGGAATTGCGTCTACTAAATCGTTAATATCAGTTTTATAGAAGTAAACACTAACAACAATATATATATCTATCATGATTGCAAAACGAATATAAAATTCCAAAATTTGTAAACACTTTAGAAACGATCGCAAATTAAAATGACAATCTAAGACCCTCAGATTCAGCGTTTTTAGAAAATAAAACTTTATCGAAAGACCAGTTAATTAATTACACATCAATGAAGACGTGCACAATGGGATCTAGCATTTTAACTGAGTTCTGGAAGAACTTAAAGACAGTAAGGTATAAATTCAATCAAAATCATTCAAATTGCAACATTGAAGTCTAAGCATTACGCTTCACTTTCGAGACGCGCGAAAAACTACATACAAATTAATAAACAGATAAGAACCAACCATCTATCCCCATGAGCCTGTTGATGATGGGATGGAGAGGGAGGAGCAGGAATTCGAGATAATTGCAGACCAGCGAGGTTGAGAACACGACGCGACCACTCTGTTAAGTGCAGGGTATGAGTAAGGAGACTGGGTCGCAACTTAGCCACACAAGCAGCTGCCTCATTCATGCCCAACTCATAGGGCGACAAACGAGGATTTGGCATTCGGGGACCACTCTGATATCTTCCGTAAATGGCACTCACGTCTCGAATATAATCCATCTCCTCATCCAGTCTCTCTGGGCTAATGTTCATCAAGCGGACTGCATCCGTATAGACGAAGTTTTCAACAAGACTACATTGGTCTCGACTCTTTAGAGCTAGGTTGGGCAACTCTGGAGCTAGTTCCTGTGCAGCTCTGGCAATTATTGAATACTCCTGGGGAGTCAACTTTGGCTTTACGGCATCTCTTCTAGGAGCAAGAAGGCCAGATTTTTGCAAAAGCATTGAAGCACTAGCTGGAGCTGCAGTTGAAGGTCGTAAAGATTGGGAACCCTCTTCGTTTTCTAGCGCCGAGCCAGGAGCATAATCATCAACTGGTGTATAGTTTGTAGCTCTGGAACCAGGAAAGTCAAATCCGGTCATACGAACAGCAAGCTTGGCTAGCATTGCCAAATCACGTTTATAGAAAATAGCTGCAGGTTTGATAGTACAAATCTGATAAGCTGCTTCGTTGATAGCCTGTTCATGCAAAGGAAGAGCCTGAGAATGAGCACCAGTTGATTCAAAAACCATAGAATATTTGCGCAGAGCTTCAACTGTCTCATCACTCTCAACTTCCTCACCGCGGAAACTGAGGAGAGACATCATTTCTTCGTATTCGTGCTCATTTCCACGCTTTTTCATATGGGAATCAATGGAAAATTCACGTTCATTCTCTGCTAAAACATTACAAACAGCTTCTTGGATAGCTGATACGTGTTCTGCGTGAAGAAATCCAGGATGCCAATAAGTGTTACCAGTGCGAGAATGTCCTTCTCCGGTATCATACTGGAGAAAAAATCATATAAAACTCAAAGACCTACGTTTACGCACTCTTCAGGGGCCATATCTGATTCCATCTGGCCTTCTACCGAGGCTGCTGCTGCTGCGATGATTAGATTATCAAGTTCATTGCTTCTATCATGAGCATTCTGATCCAAAAGATCCATTTTTACAAGCGTTTTCAGTATACTCCTCTAAAAATACCACCATGCAATCGATTACCAAACCAAAAAATTATTCAATATCAAAATTCGAGGTCACAAAGATCATTCAATAATTTTCTAGAAAATGAGAATCTTGAAATTAGTAATAGATCATGAAGCGAAATGAGCGCTATCGGATAGACACAGTAAACTGACGAATGAAACATTAATTTGACGAAAAAAATTCGCATAAAAAGTTAATTAAATTAATCTAGTGGAATTAAATGCAAATTCAATCAGGACTTGAACTCTCAACCTTGGCTCAAAAATTTGAACTTCGGGACCTTAGGAATGGGACCTTAAGGGAAAATATATAGTATAGAAGGTAGTAATGTGCATATTATTTGTCGAAGAATTGAAATTAAAACCAGAAATATAAAAAAATTTTCACTGTTGGCATCAGTATAGAAAAAGTAATCATACCTTTCCAAAGTTAGTTTAGTTTAAACGCTTTATTTTGCTGGGCGTGTAATAGAAACAAGATGGCCGAAACCTTGAAGAAAGTACTTAACTTTTGGCGCTTTTTGAAGCTTTTGATTTATATAAACAATTTTGACTACATTATAAGCTTGACAATAATTGTTAAGAAATTCAAATAATGTATTTAATAGAATATTTTGTATTTTGATAATAATAAATGTTTATATTTTATAAATCTAACGAGTTCATTTTTTTCAATACTTGAAGAACTACTAATATATCTTCATTACGGGACACATTTTATAATGATTTAAAAGTTATTATTTATTTCTAATGAGTCAGTTTTCCCTTTATCCCATAAACGTCCTTCTATTTGTTCAATTTCATGTTTGCAATAACGTTATTAAGGCATTTTATCACTTCCACTTTAAATTCTTGTACATACAGCGATGTGCTGGAATGACACATGTGGTAGGAAAAGTTAATTTATGAGAAATTAAACGAAAATTTAACATTGGTTGCCGATATGTTATAGGGTATTCATTAGAATATTGATTAATTTGGTCCAAACCCTATCCTTTTTGTCTTCAATCTCGGTCTCCACTTTTCAAACATATGTGCATAGATGAGAGAATCTACAATTTTTATACTAAATGTGGAAAGAAGAAATAAGGAGCACAATCGTGACGTCAATTTTTTCATTTCTTATTGAATTCTAAAAGAATTCAATTGTTTCTATTCTTATTTTTAATGATTTAACTCCCATATTTTTGGGCATGATTATATACACGATTTTTATCATTACCCTCCTTTTGGTGAAACTTTGCGGCATGGTATGCTTGATATCATGGTAATTATGATACAACATGATGGATCACCTTCTAATTACTCGAATCATCACTTTGCTTCTTAAATTTATCGGAATCAAGCACGAACTATATTTGACATCTTCATTTGACGGACCCTACCGACCTAACTAATAAAAGTATTATGAGTAAATAAGGTTCGGTCATGGGTGACAACAATTATCTATTCAAAGGATTCGATATGTACTAAATGTGGTCATATTTGAGATTGTCGTCATTACCTAGGTACCATCAATAGACTTTGCACTGGCTTCTGATTTGATTGAAGAGGACCAATTTAGATGCCTCAAGGTTACTTATTGTAAACGATCTCCTTGTTATGCTGAAATTAAACTACTGTGCTCCTAGACAAGGAAAGCACCATTATGGTGAAGACGTGAACCTGGTACAAAATTGTAAATCACTATTCAATCGGAAAGTACCTGATAATGACCAATAATATGTAGATAGTATGATCCATAACCAATGCAAGCGTCCATCATTTACTGTAAAAATTAAGCATAATCAAAAATTACTCCTTAATTATTAAAATGATAAAAGAGGCACAAGCCAAAACATGAAGGCGAAATCGTCATAGTTTGCATAATCACCAGTCCTACTGAGAAAGCTAGCATTAGGCTGAAACATAACAGAGAGGAGAAAGAATGATATTTCTATAATTTTAAAAGGTTGGTTGAAATGATGTCAAAAGCCAATTTTAAGATAAGCAAAATAGATAGCTCTCATTGACTGAAATTCCGATTACTGCTCTATTATATCACCTCGTAATTATTTATGGTAATAAGAATACAAATCTCCAATTTGTTCATGAAACTTAGTTCAGCTTGTCACAATTAATCTTAAAATATAATATCACATCAATGTACACATTAGAAAAAAATAGCCGAATGTGTATGGCAAATTGCTAACCAGATAACAAAAACCTGATTATTGCCTCGAAAATTTATTTTTCCTCAAACTATCACATATGATAAAGAGCGCATGTTACATATTCAAGCTACTGCTTTGCCACTTGTTAGTTTACGCCTTCTGCACTTTCAGTTGATAAAAATAGTTTCTGGATGGAATATTTGTAGTCTTTGAGTTGAATTAGGCAGCCTTGTACCAACCCATCAAGTTCTTTTTCTTGCAAATTGGCTATTTCTGCATCAGCATCCCTAAGAGCTGAGTGAGCAATTCCATAGGCATCTTTGGCATTATTGGCAACATACAGATAGAAAATGCACAAATTAATGGCGATTCCTAATCTAATTGCATTAGTAGGATTTAAATTCCCAATTGCTATTCTAGAAGCCGTTTTATACTCTTCAAGGGCACTTTTCACAATGTCACCTATATTATCACCAGTTTCACACTCACAAAGATATCTAAAGCTATCAGCCTTTCTAAAGATAAAAAGAGTAAAAATCCAACTTCAACCTACACGCAGTGATACAAAGCTTTCAGTTCTGCTTCGTCATCATCTTTCATGCAGTCATCTATTAACTTTATGCATCGATTTGAAATTTGGCGAATTTCATCTTCAAGAACTTTCTTATAATGTAATAAACTCGTATATTCAGATTGATTATCTTCACTCGTTGCATTTAATGCTAGATTAATTTTTTCCAATGCGAAACGTTTTGGGGCGGCGAGTTTGCAAAATGCACCGGAGAGCTGGTGGCGTTGTCCTGGCGGTAATTTGCCTCCCTTACTTAAAAATGCTTCTAAATAACTCACCATATCTGCAGAAAATAACAAAAACATTAAATTACCCTCAAAACGCTCAATTTGTTCAGATAGCCAAATTTTGTACAGTAGATCTTCCTTTGCTGCCATTTTAGCGCGCACTAACAGCAAACGATATTCGGAAAAGCGAGCGTTTATCAGCAAATTATAACCAAGTAAAGAAACCTTTAATAAAAATGTTAATACGTCGGAAATATTATAAATAACGTAAATATTTCAAAATTTTAAATAGGTTAAAATGATTGCAGTACACGAGGAAGTTAATATTAATATTAAATGATATAAATCTTATCAAAAGACGGGGACGTTCTAATTTAAAGCAAAATAGTTTGACAAACTTTCAAAGATTTTTTTGACATCCTATCTCTGTTCCTATAGCAAGGTGATATTCGGAGAAATCAATCACACATATCGGTATCAAGATAATCCCACAAACATTTTCAAAATTTACCTCTAATATAATTTTTTCACCTTTACTCTCTGCAACATTTTGAATACTAAAGGCGTAATTCACATCGAATAGTATTGTAAAAAAACAACATATTTAACCAGTTGTGAAAGAAATAATATTAATCGATTTATTTGCTATCCATTCCTCATGCGTCTTGAATATGGAAATATTCCATCAAATTTATCTTCACTTATCACTAATCGCCATGTGAGTCGGATGATTTTCTATCAATAATTATCAATTTAAAAACCTACTGTGTAAAATACCTCTTCAGTTTCTCACGTTATGTTTTAATTTCAATGATATGTTATTTATGTCACTTCATAGTGAATGGAACTGGAGCACTATATAGTTTATCCAACTGTGGATTATGGGAATTAGGGCAATTTATATTAATTTTATCTGTCTTAAGCAAAACGGTTATCGTATACGGCTTTTGTTGACACTTGTAATTTAATATGGCTTAGGTCAAGCTCATTTGATGTTACTCTAAAATTGAATGGTATCTAGGACTGGCAGTCTTTCGGTTTCTTGAGCGTCAGTTGCTAAAGAGATTTATCAAACGTCGAATTAAGGCAGGTATATATTATGATGTTAACTGTCAATTATTATTTACTCCTCAATGAAACGGGGTCTTACGAATAAGGATTTCTAATTTAAATGGATATATATGAAGAGCACATCTATAGGGAACATTCTATAAGATGTGAGCCCATAAAAGAAAAGCCAGTATTTTTGCCATATTTAAATACTAGAGTCAATTAGTTATTGACTTAAAAACTTAGAGAACACGAATTATTATTTATCATATCATTCTATAAACAATGTAAAGAGTAAAATTTATAACGTCAGAAATTGAATCTTAGGTTTAAATACGAATAATAAAATCTAAAATATGTTACTCTTTGAAGCTATTTTATATATTAATATCCCCTCTCTAGGTCACTCTTCCACTTTAATAGTTTTGGGTACGTTCAAGGTCTCATTACTGATTAACTACTCTTTACCTGTGAAAAATGCTAGGATTAAAATTACAGAGAGTTACATATCTCGTAATATTATCTTTTCAAAATGTATTTCATACACTCGCAATGCGTTTTTCTCGTGCCGAATATCGTCTCAAATATTTTGCCTCTTCTGTCGTAATATTGAGCGAGATTGTAAAATTTTTGATATCATCTTTTATGCTTATACAAGAGAAGCGTCTAAAGCAGACATTATCTAGTATTCATGATGATCCCGTTGATTTCTTTCGGACCTGCATTCCTGCTTTTATTTATGTCATACAGAACAGTATCTTACTCTTCGCACTTAGCCACCTAGACGCAGCAATCTTTCAGGTTTGTCAGAATTATTCACCCCTCTACTTTGTGTTTCCAGGTCACATATCAACTAAAACTTTTCACAACAACAATATTTTCAGTGCTATTTTTGAATCGAAAATTATCTATTGTTCAGTGGGTCTCCCAGATTGTGTTGTTTATTGGAGTTGCTGCAGTTCAGGTGCAAGAACAATCCGGAAATTCATCCAATTTTAACTCAAATAGTCCTCCAAGTATAATTGGTCTTGCGGCCGTAATTTTTGCCTCTTTACTTTCCGGATTCTCTGCAGTTTATTTTGAAAAAGTAATCCAAACCTTTATTGATGTACTTATTTCCACTAGATCCTCAAAAATTCTCCCAAATCGCTATGGGCTAGAAATTTCGAGCTTTCTATGGCTTCGATTGCCATTGCTATAACAGGACAAGTGTTCGGCGAAAGGGAGAAAGTCGCGGAAAAAGGATTTTTCTATGGGTTTGATTGGCTCGTTTGGACAACTATTGGATTGCAATCCGTTGGTGGTATCATCGTTGCTCTAGTCGTCAAATATGCGGACAATATCTTGAAGGTATTTCAACAAAATGAAGAAATTTTTTTAAATTACTTTTTTGAATGCATTTGGTTTGTTTATTGTGGTCCAACAAATTATGAATGCTCCTAATTGAAATTTCAATGCGCCTTTTAACATTGTTCACCTTCCTTTTTAGGGGTTCGCTTGTTCAGCTTCAATAATTATCACCTGCATCATATCCGTGTTGTTTTTCCATGCCCGACTTTCATGGACCTTCTTATTTGGGACAACTTGTGTGGTTATTGCCGTTGTTTTCTATTCGGCCTTTCCGTACAAAATGATGTCCAAAAAGACCTCATAATAGACGTATTTTCATCGCATGTTTCGCTCCCTATCTTATTTGTCTTTGCTATTGAATCTATTTAAGTAGACATAGTTTCTAATCTAAATAGATCGAGTTACATTGAGGTGTTACAGTCTGACGTTTAATTGTACAAATAAATTAATTTACCCGTGAATCTAATATGGGAGAAAGTTACTTGAATTTGGAGTAAGTAATTGTTAAGTGATGTGGAAAAATGGAACATTTACTTACACCATTAGTTTTGCTACAGACTCGAGGAAAACTTACTGATGATACTCATATCAAATATTCGTGTTGAAAGCCCCCTTGTCTCAACGCGCTCGCAAGCTATCAAAATTTTTGCTCCAAATTACCTTTTCCTCATTTTCCGGTATCAGTGACTGAGCCCCGGAAGAGTTAGTTGAAAATCAGATAAGCTGCTACCCTACCTATTTAAAAACCCGATCAAGGTCGAATATCATCGTCATATGTTCCAAATCCGTGTGCTTCCATGAGTATTTACGCATAGCCGTTTCCTCCCAAGTACACCAAGGGAAAAAAAACAATCTGAGTCGTCTCGGTTTGGACCAACAGTGTGTAGTTGAACTCTGATTGAGATAAATCAGTTGACGACAATTTCTTTGGTCGAAATTAACGGTCTTTTAAATCTTCTTTATGCTGCTGCAAGAATATTGATTGAACTTGGATTAAGTTAACTATCAGTGAGAGTTCAGTCCACTTTCCAAAATTACCCAATTGATGCGTTCAGTTGCTCTCTCGTTTTATTTAAAAAACGGGGAGGTGGGGGGGGGGGGAGAGGTAGTCGCACTCATTAGGAATTTAATTTAAATAAGAGAACAATGGCGGTGCATCGGTAAGTATGACGACCAATGAATGATCTTGGCCAGACATCTTGTGTTTACGTTACATCATATACAGCTTTGATTCACCTGAAGGTCATTTTCAAAATGCAACTTTCGCATACGTTGACAGTGATTTGCAATCTTTTAATCTTGAAAAAGTTCTGCCTTGGATATACCATTCCTCTTATCGGGAAATGGGGTCTTAGTGACGGTAAAGTAGACATCAGTTTCAACCTCGATTCCATTTTTGGGACGGATATTTATTCGGTTCTACAGACCAGAGGATTCATCCCAAATCCTTTAACTGGTTATGGTGACATTGAACTCCGTCCACTCAGTTATGGAAATTGGACTTATTCTCACTATATCCATCTTGGTTATAAAGATATCCTTAAAACCATTTTTCTTGAACTTGATCAAATAGATTCCTATTGTTGTGTTTATCTAAATTATCGCTTGCTTATTTGCACAGATAGTAGTTTTATCCGGTACTCTGTACCTATCTCGCCTTATACTCGTCATGGTTGGAACTTCCTTCAGTTAAAGTTTAATTCAACTCCTATAATGGCCAGATCAGCTTATCAGAAGTTAGCTCCAAATCCCCCACCACCTAGATGTTGGCCGAGCGTTTTCAATGGAGAATGTTTTATTAACGCTGTAAGAACGACTCAGGCCTCCTTTGGATGGGATTGGGGACCAGCTTTTCCAATTCAGGGCTTTTGGAAAACGCCATCACTTCGATTTAATGTAGTCTGGTTAGGAGATGGAGTTCAGTTTTTCCCAACTTTGGAAGGAACCACATGGAGAGCGGCAGTATCTGTGGAGATTATTGGAGGGAAGCCGAATTCGAAGGTCTGTGTCAGCGTCAAATTAGGAGGTGGACTAATGAAAAATTTTGAAAAGCGATGTATCCGTAATGAAAGAAATAGTACAGACGTTTGGATGGAATTGCCACTTAATGGAAACTCATCCGTGATTCCTTGGTGGCCCATTGGGGTACACAGTGGTCCCAAAGTCTACTCTTTGATGGTTCAACTCAGAGACGTTTGGGGAGGATATCTCTACGATAGCCGATTATTTCGGGTTGGATTTCGACAGGTGGAGTTAATTCAGGTAAACTTTCAAAATTACTTTTAAAGGTCAACCAATTCGATGTAAAATAATAATTAAAAAAACAAGAAATTATATAAAAGTAGATAAATACTTCACTTCAAAGGTAACACTAGCTCCAAACATCCCGTCACTAACTCTAACCCATTAAAAATCAAATTTTATCACATAATGATTTGTTAATGTAGGTTACATTCAAAATAGTTTATGATACATAGTTCATTCAATAACATCATATTTTTTGATAGATTTAGAAAAAATGTTTAAATAAATACCCTTATTCCCCAATCTCCACAAGAATTCATAAAGGCTATTAGTTAAACTACAAGATGAACTTTACGGTTTAATGAAAATGCTGGCCAAAAATGTTTTACTTAAAGTTTCGAATGAAAAGTTTCCAAATTCAAATGTGCGAAAAACAATTACTTCATCGTTAATTTGGTGAACCCTCAACTGTTATTTTGAATGGCCTATGAACCAATAAGCCAGCAGCCGTGTATTACTAGTACTTACGACCGAATGCAATAAAAACAAGAAAATTATTCGAGGAAACCGGAGATTAATTCAAATAAATAATGAGCAGAAGGGGCTAAATTAAAGGAAAGAAAATTGACGGATTTGACAGTCATAATTCACTCGACTTTTGGTCATATAGGAACCTCATTTTTGTTCAATTGATCCTGCTTAAACAACTACAACATGCATGATTTATTATTCCCCTCCAAAATGCCATACACTCTGATGCCCTATAATGGTGTAATCCAGGCTTTCAAAATTTTCAATTTTTTTCTAGTTTAGTAAAGGATATGAAGTTAAAACAGATTAAAAATGCTCGAAAAGAGGATGCACCTCAGAGAGTCAAAAAACAAAGCCGCGTCTTGATTCATTTGATTTTTGAAACGAGGTCAAGCGAGATAACTAGGCCGATGTTTCAAATGTCTGATTTCACGAATTATTATTAATCAGCCTCCCTGGGATGCGCGATAGACTTATCTCCACGTGATGCACCCTGGGTAGCATATACTCATAAGGCAAAAAAGTCCATTAACAGACAGTTGACTTCTGACTTCAAACTATTGGGTTGGCAACCAAGTCATTGCCGTTTTTGTTGACGGATTCACTGTATACTTTCTTTTGTTTTGTTAACGTGGCCAGAGCACCTAACCTATATTTTTTTCTTACTGTATGGGCTTCTAGGTTAATTAGTAAAAATTTTTTTTGTTTAGTTCTTTAGTTTTGTTTTTATCCCAATTTAAAAATGAAAGCACAGGACGTGCACTTCCGACACATTTTATTGTATTACTTCCGAAAAGGCAAGAACGCATCGCAAGCACAAAAGAAGTTATGTGCCGTATATGGAGATGAAGCCTTAAAAGAAAGGCAGTGTCGAAATTGGTTTAAAAGATTTCGTTCCGGTGATTTTTCACTGAAAAATTCACAACGATCTGGCCGCCCAGTCGAAGTGGATGAAACCCATATCAAGGCCATTATCGATTCAAATCGTCACAGCACAACACGAGATATTGCAGAGAAGCTCAATGTGTCGCATACATGCATTG